>CAUYQU010036749.1:0-47464 GCA_963574635.1 Cheracebus regulus
TTCTAACAAATATGTGAAGAGCACTGACACATTAGCTTTTCTCCTCACCTCGGCTACTTGAAAGTCTTGGGCCCCCTGTCTTCAAGACACGTGACTTACCTGACCCTATCACTGACCACCATGACCTCACCCTACCTGCCCCGCCCCCTGCTTTGTACTCAATAAAAGTCAGTGTCCAGGCACTCGGGGCCACTGCAGGTTTCCATGCTTTGGTTGGCAGTGGACCCCCGAGCCCAAACTCTCTTTCCTTTATCTCTGTGTCTGTGTCTTTTATTTCTACAGTTTTTCATCTCTGCACCATCGGGGAGGGGCTCACAGAACCCTATAGGGCTGGACCCTATAAGAAGACAGACATATAAAGGAGAAACTAAAGGACTTACAACTGACTTTGAGACATAAACATGGAAGCCAGGTAACAATGGAATTAACATCTTCAAAGTGGTGAAAGAAAATAGCTATCTACATATAATTTTATACCCAATGAAAAAAACATATAAAGGTAGAAGTGAAATAAACATATTTCAGAATAAGCAAATCATAAAGAAATGTGAAAGGAAAATAAAATCTTGGGACCCCAATTCACTCTGTCAAAAGGAAAAAATTAAGACAAAAGCTGAGTCATGCAAGAAACTGCATTTCCCTTGGTTCTTAAGCAGATAGCTACAGATAAAAGGTTAAACATCTCTACAGTTAGCTGCTCTAAATTCACCTTATCTTATGGAAAATGCCAATTCAATTTGCTGGTCATGAGATGAATGCACAATTAACTCTTCCCCACTGGCTCCTTTTCTCTTGCACCAGGTACCTTGAGTCATGTGACCACATCCTTCCTCTTTCCCCTCTAGCCCACTTTTCCTCTTTAAATACTAACACCCTCAAAGTCATTTTGGGAGAAAGGCACAGACCACAGACTATTTCTGTGATTCCATGCTTTTTTCTCCCAGGAATTGTCCTTAGCCTTGGCAAAATAAACTTCTAAATTGATTGAGCCCTGTCTCAGACACTTTTTGGTTTACAGAATTAACCGCCAGAAAGCACACACTAAAATGAATACTAAAAGGATTTCTTCAGCAGAGGGAAAGTGAACCCAGATGGAAGTATGAAGTACAGGAAGGAATAAAGAACAATAAAAAGGCTGCATATCTGAGTAAATCTAGATGGACACTGACTGCATAGAACAACAATAATAATGTCTTCTGGAGTTCTAATTAGATGTGGAATTAGAATAAGTTATAATGATAGCACGAAAGCAGGAGGAATTAAAGTGTTCTAGGGTTCTTTCGGTGTCTAAAAACTGGAAAAGGGGAGGACAGAGTTTTAAGACATTTTCAGAAATGCAAATACCCACCAGGTGTTCCATCCGTGGATCCTCATTGAAAGAATCATCATGGATTCACTGCAGCAAAATGCAAATGGAACTCATGACAGAGACATTCAAGAGGGACCAGTGTGAGCTTTTGAGTGGGCTATGCACTGCACAGCTCCAGGAACACCACTAAAGTGTGATGGATGACTCTGAGAGTTCTGTGTTGTTTCCTGGCTGGGAAAAAAAAGTGAGCAAGGAAACCAGCAAAGGTCATTTTTAATACTAAATACTTTGTGCTGCATACTGTAGAAAAAAATACAGTATCTGGGATTAAAATCCGAGAGGATTATAACACAGCAGATGAAAGCGGTAGATACAGGAGAAGGAGAGAGGAAGAAGGGAAGTACAAGCATACTACAGTTCTTGTCTGGTTCAAGGTGAAAACATAAAGATATTAATATTTGTTGATAGAACAATGGGAGTTTAAACACATATAAAAATGCTCAAGTTATATGTGCACTTTTCAGTATGCATGTTTAATTTCAACGAAAAAGTGGTTTATAAAGAAAAAACTTTACCAGCCTGATCAACACAGTAAAACCTTGTTTCTACTAAACATACAAAAATTAGCTGGGTGTGGTGGCAGGCGCCTGTAATCCCAGCTACTCACGAGGCTGAGGCAGGAGAATCGCTTAAATCCAGGAAGTGGAGGCTGCAGTGAGCCTAGATCTCTGTTGTTCTCACTTTTATTGAGTTGCAAATCTTGGGGGGAGGGTAGTAGGGTGTGGCCTTGGTGGTCAGCGACTAGGGGCAGGGTAGATAGGGCGTGGCAGTGATAGGGTCAAGTACATCATGTGTCATATAGGTAGGGGCCCAAGACTTCCAGGTAGCTGAAATGAGGTAAGGAGCATAATGCATCTGCACTTTTTCCATACTTGTCAAGAAAGAACAAAGACATTAAGATTTATGTTACTTTTACAGATTATCCCTTCTAAGAAAAAAGAAACCAGGTGCAGAAGCGGAACATGAGAGTGGACATGGAACATGACCACTGAAACACACCATCACACAGAGACAATTAAGCCCCCAATATCTGTGGGCTTCCCTGACAGCGTCAGGCCTACCACAGGAGCTCGGAGGAGCGGAGTTTTCTCCTAATCCTCAGAGGAGGGAGACATCTCAGTTATTTTGGATGTCTCCTTCCCTAGCTGGCTAAACAGCGGGCGCTTTCCCAGCACTGGCACTGCTGCCCAGCCAAGGCGCCCTCCAGCAGCCCTTATGCGGGCGTGACAGAGGGCTTAAAGCATCTTGCCTTAGGGTCATTCCTTTCACAGTGTCACCCCAGGTTCACACTTCTGACCTGAGAGGCATTAGTAAAAGAATTGCGATCACCTATGAATAGCTAAGATCACATCTGAATAACTAATAACTACTATGGTTATGTTTCTAGTTACTTTCTTCTTCATTATTTATATGGAAATAGGGTGAGGCTTCTGGCTCCTGCCTTGGCACTTAAGAGATCTCCCCCATACAAATCACCCCACCATGCTCAGCTCAGGGTTGATTCATTTACAGAATCAGGGGACCCCCGCCTCCAGCACTCTCCTCACTGAGATTTCTACCACATTTGCAGCCCCCAGGGGCTCCCTTTACCAGTCCTCTGATTACAAGGAAGGGATTTGTCTGGAAACTTTAACACCCACACTGCCCCACAGTTTCAGGGGGGTTGCCCATGCAGCTAAGCAGCAAAAGAAAAGAGAGGGGGGAAATTCCCCAATGCTCTTTGGATCACAAGGCTCCTTTCTTCTCGTTTCTGTGGCCAGAAAATGTGTATTTTTCTTGAGGTTTAGGGTCCATTCTGCCACCCTAGTGCAATGCTATGATGGGATGCTTTTGGGAGAGGGCTGGGAAAGATTTTAAAAAGTTAAAAACCAAAGCAAACCAAAAATCCAAATTCAATTCACATGCTTTGGCTTGCAGGGTCTCTTTTCCTCTGGCCAGAAAAAAATAGAATTTCTTTTGGAATTTTTTCTGTCCACATATGATGTGCAGTTCTACTCCGGGGTCAGCCTGCAGTCTGAGCTGGGCGATGAAAGACAAAGAGTACTTGGAAAATCTCCCCACCAGCTTTTTCTTTGTGTTTCAGTCTCATTTCCCAATTTGCTTCCTACTGTTAACTTTTCCGAGTCCTCAGTTTCTGTATTGTCCAGAGCTTTCAGTTGTCGTCAGTAAGAATGCTCCATATTGTCCAGCACTGGAAGTCTCCTCTTCATTTTTAAAGATGTTTTGTTGGGTATAGAAATCTGGGTTTATAATCTTGAAAGATGTCACTTCAGTGTCTTCTGGCTTGCATAGTTTCTGCTAACAAGTGTGTTGTACTCTTTATCTTTGTTCCCCTGGGTGTAATGTGTCTTTTTTTTTTTTTTTCTATTTGCCTTCAAGATGTTTTCTTCATCTTTGGTTTTAATCAGTTGGATATGGCGTTTTCTTTTTAAAAAGATTTTTAACCCTGGCTATGGTTTCCTGAACTTGGATGTGTGGTGTGGTGTCTTTCATTATTCCTGAACATTTTTTTTTTTTTGGCCATTATTTGTAAAATATTTCTTCTCCCTCATTCTCTCTTCTCTTCTGTTACTCCAATTACACATTTCTTAGACCATTTGAAATTACTCCAGGGCTTTTGTTTGCTCCTTTATGTCTGATGTTTTTGTTTTTCACTTTTTCCTCATATTTTTAGCTTGGATAATTTCTGTGGAGTTATCTGGAAGCTCACTGCTTCTTTTCTTGGCTGCGTTGAGCCTACTCATGAGCCTGTTGGAGCCAGCCTTCCTCTCTAGCATTTTCATTTGACTCTTTCTTAGCATTTCAATCTCTGTGCTGAAGTTTCTCACCTTTTCATTCATGTTGTTTACCTTTCCACTAGAACCTTTAACATAAATTCCTATCTGACAACCCCTGCATCTGAGTCATATCTGAATCTAGTTCTACTGATTTTTGTCTCTTGGTTGTGGGGTTTTTATTTCTTTTTTTGTGCCTCATAATTATTTACTGAAAGCCAGACATTGTATGTGAGACAATAGAGACAAGTGACCTCCAGTCATTTTGTCACTTAGGTGTGGAAACTTGGGGTTTTCCTTTTCATTTAGTTTTAGGAACTCAGCATGAATCTGCCTTAGGTTCCCTGCCTCCAGACCCTATTCTCCTGCCTAAACGGGGTCATGCTCCATGGCCCTAGCAGGAGTGCAATGGCAAAATCATAGCTCACTGCAGCCTCAAACTCCTGGGCTCAAAGCAGTTCTCCCCCCTCAGCCTTCCAAGTCACTGGGACTGCAGGCATGTGCTGCCATGCCCAGCTCTGCTGATTGCTTAAGTTAAACTCTCTTGAAATCATTAGAAAGACCAAAGTTCTCAGCAGAGAAGTAGAAAATATATTTTCTTTTCTTTTCTTTTTTTAAAGATGGAGTTTCACCATGATGGCCAGGCTGGTCTTGAACTCCTGACCTCAGGCAATCCACCCACCTCGGCCTCCCAAAGTGCTAGGATTACAGGCGTGAGCCACTGCGCCCGGCCAGAAAATATATTTTCTAAAGAAACTTAGAATTTAAAAATAATAATATCAGGAATTTTTTAATCTCCTGGCTGGCCTCAGAAGCAGAATGGAGTTGTCAGAGGAAGAGTCAGTGAACCTGAAAGGGAGTCAGTAGAAACAATACAATCTGAAGAACATAAAATATTAAAACTACACTAACTGAGCCCCAGACACCTAGCTGTTGGGGAAAGAACAAAAGGTTGAATGTCACTTTAGAGTCCCAGAAAGATTGAAGAAAAAATGTTTGAAGAAATAAAGACTAAAAAAAAAAAATCACAAATTTACTGAAAAGAGATCAATTTATAGATTCAAGAAGCTCAGCAAACCCCAAAGAAGATAAACTCAAAGAAAACCACAATCAGGAACATGACAAAGATAAAGAAAGAGTCTTGCAGTCGGCCAGAGAACAGTTTCTCACCTTCAGGGGAGGCAGTTCAAGCCACCACACACTCCTCATCAGAAACCGGGAGGGCCAGGAGGCAGAAATGACCTTGTGAAAGTGCCGAGGGCAATTCACCTCAGAATTTATAACCAGTGAAAATACTCTTCAGAAAAGGTGGTGAAAAGACATTCTCAGAGGAAAGATAATAAAGAGAATTTATAGCCAGCAGACTATGTTTTAAGAAATGATAAGGAAGTTCTTGAGGCAGAAGGGTATATGATAACCAGAGAAGGAAAGGAAGAACGCCTCAGAATGGCTAAAATTAACTCAATTTAAAAAACGTTTATCCCAGATTTTTAATCATCCAAAAGATAATTGTCTAAAACAAAAACCAACAAACTTTTTCTGCAAAAGAACAGACAGGAAATATTTTATGCTTCCCTAGCTACAGGCTGGGAGAGTCCTAAGTCTTTAAACAACTGTCACCACAGAAATGGTCCAGCGTGGGACTCACGTCTGTAATCCCAGCACTTTGGGAAGCCGAGATAGGAGGATCACTTGAGGCCAGGAGTTCAAGACCAGCCTGGGCAACATGGTGAGACCCCTACGTCTACAAACAAATAATATTGTTTATTTTTTTAAGATGGAGTCTTGCTCTCTTGCCCAGGCTGGAGTGCAGGGCGCAATCTCAGCTCACTGCACGCTCTGCCTCCCAGGTTCAAGTGATTCTCCAGCCTCAGCCTTCTGAGTAGCTGGGACTACAGGCATGTGCCACCATCCTGGCTAATTTTTGTACTTTCAGTAGAGACGAGGTTTCACCATATTGGCCAGACTGGTCTCAAATTCCTGACCTCATGATCTGCCCACCTCGGCTTCCCAAAGCGTTGGGATTATGGCATGAGCCACCGTGCCCCGCCTAGAAATAATATAATTTTTAAAAAAGAAAGGCAAAGTCCTTTTGGCATTTCACATTTAAAATGTTTAAAATGTAAAAACCATTCTTAGCTCATAGGTAGCCTGGCCTTCATCCATGAGCCATAGTTTGCCAACCCTTGGTCTAAAACAGACAGTGGTCATGTAGTGGGTTTACAGCATTTGTTAAAGTCAGTCATAACTCAGCATTGTTATGGTGATGATGTCATTGGTTATGACATCATCTATAGATTCAACACAGCTCCAACCAAAATCTCAGCAGGACTTTACGTAGAAATCAACACTCTGATTCTAAAAGTTATCAGGAAAGGCACGGGAACTAGCATAGTTCAGGGAAACTAAAGGAACTAGAATAGCCAGTTTTGCAAAGAACAGAACCAGAACTCACCACACCTGACTTTAAGTCTTAATATAAAGCCACAGTCATCAAATGCTAAGTGATGGACACACAGATCACTGAACAGACTGACAGATCAGAGGCAGACGCACACAAAAATGGCCCGTTGATTTTTGACGCAGGTGCAGGGACAGTGCACTGGAGGGAAGACGCCTTTTTGTGCATAGAGATCTCCATGCCAAAACTGGTGAAGGAAAGATGACTTTCTGTGCATAGAGACCTCCAGGCTGACCTCAGTGGGTAAGACACCTTTCTGTGCATAGAGACCTTCACGCTGACTCAGTGGGGAAAAGGTGACTTTCTGTGCAGAGAGATCTCCACACCACATCATGGGAGAGAATACGCCTTTCTGTGCGTAGACAGAGCTCCATGCCGAAATCAGGGCCAATTTTCCTCATGATTCGCCCCCTACCTCCCAGTGCTTCCTGACCCCAAACAAGGTCTGATCCCAACGTGGAATGCCACAGGATTGCAAGCCCTCAACACCGTATTCAGGCCAGGACTGGAGAAATCTATAGATTCCAAGCCCTGTAGGTGAAATAAGGCTGGACCAGCCAGGGGTAATGACTCAGGACGTAGGGATTACCATGTTGCATCAGGGACCTGGAAATGGGTTCCCCGTCTGGCTGACAGACTCTCGGGCTGCACTTGGCCAATTAGCTTGACATGACAGCCTTCCTGGTGTCCACCGTGTGTGGCCCCTGAGCCAGCAGCATCTCTATCATCACTTGGGGACTGCTTCCAAATGCGGATTCTTGGCCCCTTCCCAGGCTTGCCAAATCAAAGGCTTAGGGACCTGTGTCCTGGCAAGCCCTCCAGGGACTTCCCATGCTGTGAGTGTGAGATGCAAATTGTGTGTGAATTCTCTAGGAATCTTGCTGACAGGCAGCTTCTGACCCAGCAGGTCCTGGGTTGGGATGGACACTATCTGTCCAGGGGCTGCCAGTGCTGCTACTGGAGGCGGGTGCCTTCAAGGAGCCTTTGGAGCAGGGTTCTCAGCCCTGGGTGCACACTGGGGTCACTTAGAGAGTAAAAAAACACCACTCGTGTCAGGCCCACCACGGCCCCAGGCCCATGAAATCAGTGCGTTGGTGCAGAGTCTGGCAGTGCAGGTGTCAACACTCCTCAGTGATTCCAGCATGCAGCCAAGGCAGAGTCGCTGCCGCAGAAGGCGAGGCGGGAGCTCGTGGAGGTGGGTGAGGCGGGAGCTCGTGGAGGTGGGCACCAGAAGCTCGTGGAGATGGGCGAGGCGGGAGCTCGTGGAGGTGGGCAAGGTGGGAGCTCGCGGAGGTGGGCACCGAAAGCTCGTGGAGGTGGGCAAGGCGGGAGCTCGTGGGGATGGGCACTGGAACCTCGTGGAGATGGGCCAAGCGGGAGCTCGTGGAGGTGAGCACCGGGAGCTCTTGGAGGTGGGTGAGGCGGGTGCTTGTGGGGATTGGCTTGGGGCGATTTGTGTGCAGCCTGCCCACGCTCTCCCGGCCACATCCAGACACTCCCTGCCCCAGGTTGTTAAGACGTGCAAAGGCACAGGGCCCCCGGGTGGCACTTCTGAGGCCCAAGACATTGCAAGGGAGCCGTGCTCCCAGATGTCAGGGGGATGACTGGAACCTGGTGTGCTGGATGCCAGGTGTCGGGACGTGAGAGAGGGGAGTGGGCATCTCTGCGCCATGGAGGAAGGAACTCAGAGCTGCCTGAGCCGCAGCGATGGTGGTGGTGGCGAATCCATCGCAAGGTTCCCAGAAGGGAGACAGAGGCAAAGCTACCAAGCTATTGCCTGACATCTACAGGCTGGAAAATTCTAGGGTCTGTTGAGTAAAAACCCAACTGGAGTCACCACAGAGGGGCCTCCTAAGACTTCGAGAGGGAAGTCTCCAATGGGTGTGGGCCGCAGATCAGCCTTTGCTCCTTCTGAGGCCCCATGGCCATTTTCAAGGGTAACAGAATCCTGGGGAAGGACAGCACCCTCCAGGGTTATTAGGGGCTGGCTCTGCAGGGCCTGACCAGCCAGCAGGGTCCCTGGTTGGAGCGGGGTGTCCCCAGAGTCGACCTTACAGTGGGCCTGTCAGGAACACACATCTAGGAACTGGCGGAGTTTCCTTTCTTGATGGAAGCTGCCATTGCAGGAAGGGGTGAGTGAGAGCCTGTGGAGCTGCAGCCCCCACCTACCCTGTCCCAGAGAGATGGAACTACAGACACTAACATATTGCCGGAGCTGTGGGGGTCAAGGTGCCATTCAAGACTTGCACGAGTCGGGGTGCCCATGTTCTGAGCAGAATCATGTCTCCCTAAATTCCTGTGTTGAGATCCTGCACCCAGGACCTCAGTGGGACTGTTTGGAGACAGGGCCTCTACAGAGGTGATTATGTTAAAATAGGTCACTAGGCTGGTCCCTGGCCCCATCTGACTGATGTCTTATAAGAGCAGATGAGGACACAGACCACGTGAGGACCTGGGAGGAGGCGTTGTCTGCAAGCCAAGGAGAGAGGCCTCAGGAGGAACTAGCCCTGCCTGCCGGGACTCAGGCTTGCAGCTTTCAGGGCTGAGAGGGAGCCAGCATCTGTGTGAGCGGCAGCACACACCCCACAGTCCACAAACCCCCTTCCCAGCTGTCGCTAGAGCCGGAGGTGGGGACGTGGAGCTTAGAGAAAACTGGATTTTCATGTGCTCAGTCAGGTGATGGTGCCAGTCACTCGAGGCTCCGAGACAGCACGTTTTAGGGGTAGATCCGTGCAGCCTTGGCACCCAGGGTGCAGCTCCTGGCCTGGCCTCTGCTTTGCGTTTGCTTCCAGTCCTAGCAGCGAAGATTGCAGGGCCTCTGTCCTCACGGCGTGCAGAGCAGAGCACGGGCACCAATCCCTCAGTCCCAGGCCCCTGTTCGTGCCCTGTGACTGCAGAGACAATTGTGTAACTCACAGCACGTGAATTAGCCCAACGGACAGGAGGCAGGAGAAGCGTAGATGCCTGGCCTGGATGCCTGTGTGTCCTGGGAGAAGACAGACCCTGCCCAACCCAGGGGCCTGTCATGCTTTCTGAGCATGTTGGGATGTCTGAGGGTGAGGGGGGGAGAGAGAGAGAGAGAGAGAAGGAAAGAGAAAAAGGGAGAGAGGCATGGAGAAGGAAGGAAAGAAAGGTGGAGAAGGAGAGGGTGGGGGAGAGAGGAGAGGGTGGGGTGGGGGGTGGAGAGGGCCGCCATAGGTCTCCATGGCCACCGCACAGGATGGCTGTGAGCTGGGGGCCGCTCTGAGGTTAGGCTGGCCTGCTCCTCACATGGGTGTGTGGCTCTGACCCAGTGGCAGGGCTGTCCCTAGCCTGTTGGAGCTGGGCCTGAAGCAGGAGCAGGTGGGGTGTGGGGCCAGGCTGCAGCACCAGTGGCCCTGGGGCCTGGGAACCTGCTTGTGGTGGAGGCGTCTTCCCTTCCTAGAGGAGGTGCCAGCTGTTCTCGCTTTGGAAAGTGCTCACCATGCACGTGGCGCTGGGGGCTGAGCTGCAGGGTCCAGACCCCACACACATGGCCCACAGGCATGAGCCTTGCAGTGCCCTCTTGAAAGGGAATCGTATATAGGGCCCAGGTCCCAGAGGGTACACGCAGCACACAGGGCACCGGCGCCAGTGCCTGCCCTGCCCATCCGTCCCAGGCTCACCCCTGGGGCTGCTGGCCCTGCCAAGCTGGGCAGCCTTACACCCTGCCCAGGTGGCCGGAGAGGGGCAGGGGATCCTGGGGCAGAGCTTTAGGTTCAACATGGGGTTCCACCTTACGTGGAAGGAGGACAGACAAGGCGTGGGCCTGGACAGACTGTTAAGACAGTGGCTGTCAGGAGCCCATGGCCAGGGGCTTGAACAGAGCAGGGCTGAAGGGTCCCTGAGCAGGGGCCTGGGGAGGCTGCATGGCTGGGCCCCTCAGAGCTGGCAGAGTGTGACAAGCTTCCTGCCCCACCAAAGGTCACTGGGGGCACCCACTGTGGAGGAGGCCTCTGCTCAAGTGGGTGATGGCCTATCCCCTGGAAGTCCCCAGGCCCCCCCATTTGCTCTTGTCAATGGGCCACGGCGACTCAAGGGGGCTATCTGCCATGGGTCCATGTACAAGGTGGCCATGGTGGCTTGAGGGGGCTCTACACAGACACCCCCTCCCCAAGCCCAACCTGTAATCCCAGCACTTTGGAAGGCCAAGGCAGGTGGATCACTTGAGGTCAGGAGATCGAGACCAGCCTGACCAACATGGTGAAACCCCGTCTTTACTAAGTATACAAAAAGTAGCTGGTCATAGTGGTGTGCACCTGTAACCACAGCTGGGCGGCTGTGAGGCCACTGCGTCACCACCCTCCAAGCCTCTGCCTCATCCCAGCTGCCCTGCATTACTTACAACATATTTTTTCTTTAAATGATGTTGGGTTTTTTTTTTTTTAAAGTAGAAAACGTTACTGCTACAGAGAGATGACTCCAGGTGGAATAAAAGAAAACGTTACTGCTTTAACATTGAGAGAGCATGCTACGGACTGAACTGTGGCTCCGCCAAAACCCAGGTTGAAACCCCAGCCTCCCGGTGACTGCAGCTGGAGATGGGGCCTTGGAGAGGGGACTGCAGTGTCCTCACAAGAAAGGGTGAGCCCTTGCTCCATCTCTCCCCCAGCCCCCTCCAAAAGTGCACCCCTGGGCACACAGTGAGAAGGGCTGCAAGCCAGGGACAGAACCTTCCAGTGCCCTGACCTTGGCTTCCAGCCTCCCAGGCAGCAGGAAGTCAGTATCTGTGGCTGAAGCACCCCAGCCTGGCAGGCCCCAAGGAAAACCCCTCGCCACCCACAGGGCGCAGGTGGTTTCCCACCACTGCCACTGAATCAGGCCCCCTCCCCTGCAGCCCCTGACCACCTCTCTGCTCCCCATTCCTCCTCGGCCGTAATCTCAGCCCCTGAACAAACCAGGCCTGACTCCTGCCCGGGTCGAAGCCTCCTCTGGCCTGGGCTCCAAATGCCAGGAGGCCCTCTGAGCCCCTTCTGTCTGGAAACACCAGCAGGGTCACAAATTCCTGGGGCGGGGGATGTGCAGCCCCTGACTGGGTGGCTCAGGTGTCTGTGCCCACCCCCTGCCCAGCCTGATAAACAACCATTTCCTGATTGCAGGTTTGTTACAGGTCCCTAACACTTACCCAGAGGTAGCCGTCTGGCCAGGGTTTCTGCACTATAGTCCCTTCTGTGGTTGCTAGAAATATGTTACAGGAATGAGGTTCGGCTCCAGATCCCAAGAGAAGGCTCTTGGATCTCGTGCAAGAAAGAATCCAGGGCGAGTCTACAGTGCAAAGCAAAAGCAAGTTTATTAAGAGAGTAATGTGGTGAAAACAGCTACTCCATAGAGCAGGCACTCCCGGAAGTAAGAGGAGGAACGCGTCCACTGGAGGTACTATGCTGATATATACAAGGAGATGTGCTCAGCTACAAGGGTTTGTGATAAAGGATTAATTTTCTCTTTTCCTTTTTGAGACAGAGTCTTGCTCTGTCTCCCAGGCTGGAGTGCAGTGGTGCGATCTCGGCTCACTGCAACCTCCGCCTCCCGGGTTCAAGTAAGTCTCCTGTTTCAGCCTCCAGAGTAGCTGGGATTTCAGGTGCACCACCACGCCTGGCTAATTTTTGTATTTTTAGTAGAGACAGGGTTTTGCCATGTTGGCCAGGCTGGTCTCGAACTCCTGACTTCAAGCAATCCACCCACTCAGCCTCCCAAAGTGCTGAGATTACAGGCGTGGGCCACTGTGCCCTGCCTATGTTCTTAATGACCATATTTTGCAAGAATCGATATTATCTTTAAAACAAAATTAGGAATGGCTTTCTTCTCCAGATGTGGGGATTATCTGGTCACTCCCAAGTCTGAGTCTGTTTAGTCAACATAAACATCTAGAGGCCAGGAGTGCCAGACTTTCTGAGCAGCAGGTCCCAGCCTGGTTTCCCCAGCGCCTGCTCAAGATGGAGTCGCCCTGGTTCCAGTGCCTCTGGCAGATGGGTTGAATGCACAGATGAAATTCTGCCAAGGTTTTTTGTCAAATGTGAACCCCTCCAACCCCTTTCCCACTGAGTCTGTTTCACGCTCATTCTGTCTGGCTTCTGTGGACGCGGGAGGGCTGTTCTCGCCCACTCAGAAGGCAGGCTGTGAGGAGTGGACGAGGAGGAACCCTCCTTCTCGGGGCTCAGGGTCCCGTCTGGTCCTCACAGGGCTGGGGCTTCCCATCTGAGGTCCCAGGCCGTGCATCCAACAGGCCAAAGTGGAAAGAACCTCTGGGCGCCACCCAGGCCAGGGTTAGGGGGGACCACGGACCCCAAGACTCCTCCCCGCAGAGACTCCTCGGGGTCCTCCTGCTCGCCCACACCTAGCACCCCGAGACCGAGCTGGGGCAGGGCCCGGCTTCCCAAAGTCCGTTCCTGGTGGCGCAGGAAGAAAGCGCGTGTCCTGGGCGGGGCGCACCGTGGTGAGGCCCCGCGATACACATTAGGGTCTCCACAGCCACACCCGGGGCCCTGGCAGCCTGCGGTCAGCGGCGGATAAGTGGGCGGGAGGACGGGCGTTGCCTGCCCACAGAGACCTGAGCGCCTACCCGGCACCCGCCGCGGATCCTGCACGTGGACTTGGCCACAGAGCCCTGAAGCTGCCCTGTGGGGTCGAGCCCGCCTGGACGTCCACACCTGCCCCCACCCCGGCACACCCGCCTCCTCCTGCGCCCCCTCCCCGGCACACCCGTCTCCTGCGCCCGCACCCCGGCACACCCGCCTCCTCCTGCGCCCCCACCCCGGCCCCACTCCAGGGCTCTGCCGCCCTCCACGCGCCCAGAGGGAGTGCAGCGCCGCCCGCGTCTGGAGAACACGCAGGGTCCCTCCAAGGGGCCTCCGCGGCCCCGCTCCCCTACCGAGTTTGCCTGACTTGCCTGCTGACGCCTAGAATGCCACAGCGGAGCAGTTTCCTCTCAGGCCCTGGCAGGGCCTGCAGGTCTGAGGGGCCGTGGTGGAGGGGAGGGCGTCCTGGGTGAGGGGAGCCGCCGTGTCTCCTGTATGCAGACAGTGGCAAAGCCCACACCTGGCATCAGCACACACGCCCCTCTCTCCGGGATGCTACGCACAGGGCCTGGCGGGGGCCTCGGAGCGCATCTCAGAGGCGGGCTACCCGTCCCAAGAGCGGCGGTCTGAATTCCACCCTCCGGGGCGGCGCGGACACGGGGAGCCGCCTGGAGAACACGGCGGCACTTGTCATTCATCCGCACCGATGAAAAGGCCAGCGGTGAAAGACCCACAGGTAGTCAAAATTCCCAAGGCAGGCTGGGCCAGGGGCTCACGCATGTAATCCCAGCACTTTGGGAGGCTGAGGCAGTGGATCACCTGAGGTCAGAAGTTCGAGACCAGCCTGGCCAACATGGTGAAACCCCATCTCTACCAAAAATACAAAAATTAGCTGAGCGTGGAGGTGGGCACCTGTAGTCCCAGCTACTCAGGAAGCTGAGGCAGAATTGCTTGAAGCTGGGAGGCGGAGGTTGCAGTGAGCCCAGATCCTCCAGTGCACTGGAACCTGAGTGACAGAGTGAGATTCTGTCTCAAAGAAAAAAAAATCCAAAGGTGCTAGGAAAAAACGGGCAATAGAGCTTCGTGACTTTGGAATGAGGAAAGGCCAAAAAGTAACACCCATAAAGCCATAAAGGAAAAGACTGACCTGTGACTGTGAAAGTCCAAAACGTCTGCATGATGAAAGCTCCCTGTGGAAGACACACCCAGCCAGGCAAGGAGCCTCCCAGGCCCTGGGTAAGAGGAGGGCGGCTCCCACTTGTCCTTCTAGAAGAGGGGTGTCCAATCTTTTCACTTGCGTGGGACTCTTTGGAAGAATTGTCTTGGGCCGCACTTAAAAGACACTAACCAGAGCTGATGAGCTTGAGAAAAATCACAGAAAAACTCAGAATAATGTTTTAAGAGTTTAAACATTTGTGTTGGGCCTCATTCAAAGCCATTCTGGGCTGCGTGCAGCCCCCAGGTTGGACAAGCTTGTTCTAGAAGCTCTAGAACCACAGAGGCCAAGGCAGGGATGGCTCTTAAGCACCACTGATGGGAGACTGCAGATGTGGGTGGGGAGGCGGAGGCTGGGTGGAGAGAAGGCTGCAGGGCAAGGGTGTGGCAGGCGGAAGAGCAGGGCTGGGGGCTGCCAAGGGCAGGGCGTCAGGCAGGAGGCGCCACGGCACTCCACGCTGTAGAGTACGGTGTAAGCGTTTGTGAATGGGAAGGAGTGAGGGCGACTCCAGGATCTGGCGGGGTTGGTTGTGGTTGAGGCCTTTCAGACAGGAGTTGGGGCAGCAAGGAGGGGAATCTGAAGCCAGTCCTGAAGACACAGGAGGAGAGACGGCCGAGGATGTCAGCAGCCCTCACTGCGTCCCCGCCCCTGCCGCTGAGCTATACCCTGTGCGTCTTCAAACATCGTACTGTGGGGTCTGGAACCCTGTACCCGCAGTCACCACGTCCCAGCTCCGTGCTGGCCTAGTCTCTCCATCTACACTGTCCAGATGGGGAGGGAGCTGTGCTGGGGACGAGTGCCCTGGGAACGCTCTCAGGAAACAGGCTGGGCCTCCCGAGCAAGGCACACCCCCACTCCCATGCCCACTGGTGGTTTCTGAAAAACCCCTCTTATGGGGGGCTCTGAGCAAGTGCAGGACCACCAGCATCTGTCCCAGGGCCCGGCGGCCGCAGTGTGACCAGATTGCTTCAGTAGCGGAGTCTGGGCCACCCTCACGCTGGGACTGGCAGCTGTGGACCGGCACATGCGACCATCTGGAGAACCTGGACACTCTGTTTCACCCTGGGGGTCACCCACACACTGGTCTCGTCTCACTGCCCGAGGGCCGAGCACCTGGAGCTGCGCCCCAAGGCTCTCTGGATGCCCAGCTCTGAGCCTGCCCATCTACCCCCACCCCATGTGCTTGACCAGCTGCTGCTCCCTGCCAGGCAGTGCCCACAGGGGAAAGGAGAATTCAGGAAGGGACACAGGGGAGAGAAGGGGCTAATGGCAGGGGCTGGACCCAGCCTCCCACTCCTCAGACCAGCCCTGTGGCACCGACAGCCACTGCACCCGCGCTCCTCTCTCTGCAGCCATGGAGACCTGGGCCCTGGGGTCCAAGCTCCTCCTGGATCTGGGTGTTAGCAGGGCGGCCTCTGCCTCTGGGTTCTTCTACCATTCGGTTGCTGAGTTAGCCCTTTACCCCTGACCAATCGCTCTGTATGCCAAGTTAGTGACTCTGCCAGGTTCTCTGTCCAAGGAGCTGCTGGTGCTTCCTGCAGGACCCAGGCTGGCCTCGGGGCCACATGGGCAGCCCTTCCCCCGCATCCTCCAACTGCAGCGCGTCTGAGGCCGTCTGAGGAGATGGTCCCTGCGGTGCTAGAGCAGAGGGTGCTGTCCTGGGGCAGGCACAGGTGGGGCCCCATGGAACAGACACGCCCAGCCTGTGCCCACAGTGTCAGAGGCTCCTCTGGTTCATTTGGCCAACTGCAGTTCATGTACAAAGTGAAACAAGAACAAATCCACACAAAAATGCTGAAAACGTGAGACAAGGCCTCTAGAGAGAGGTGTAGTGATGGAGGCAGTTAAGATGGCTTTAAAGCAATAAACCAAGAATTCCCGTTAAAAAATTCCAGCCACCAACCAGACAGAAACGGCAGGCTCAGGTGCTGCGGGCAGGGGCCCTGAGCATGTCTGTCCTGGAGAGAGCACGGCTGCTCAATGGTGCCCTCTTGGAGAAAGTTCCATGAAAGAGCCACACTCTGGCCAGGCCAGCCCTGCCCTCTGCGGGCCCCTGCAGCCTCTTTGGCAACGCCTGCTCTAAATAAACATTATTTTCATTGTTTACTAAGTGCCACTACACAGAAGCTCAGAGAACTAGGATTTGTGGAAGAGAGTACTTAAGAATACTGCCACTGGCTATATGTAATGATTACCTTTAGTTAGAAATTGCTTCTTGGCATTCAAGCTTTAAAAGAACTAAATATCAGCACCCTGATGGTGGGTTAAATAACGTTCCATAGCTTTGGAGAACGGAAAACCATCAGACCACGTAAGTACTGGCTGAGCTGGCAGCTCTGAGGTTCCTCTGTGACTGGGCTTTTATTCTGCGCACGTCGGGCTGTGCCTGGACTGAGAGGTTCCATTGCAGCTTTTTTTTTTTTTTTTTTTTTAAATATAGACGGGGTTTCACCATCTTGGCCAGGCTGGTCTTTAACTCCTGACCTTGTGATCTACCTGCCTCAGCCTCCCAAAGTGCTGGGATTACAGGTGTGAGCCACCAAAACGGCTTTGAGGAGGAAGTGGAGATCCCGTTCGACCTGCATCCTCTCCGTGCAGAGATGGCCCCAGGGGTGCCCCCACCAGTGTGGGAGTCCACTGCCCAGGCCCCAGGAGGTGTCCAGCTCTTGCCAGTGGAATGGGTTCAGTGGACAGTCACTTCCAACTGGAGGCTTCTCCCCACCTGCTGGAGGGAGGGGCTCCAAGAGCCCTGGGGAGGCAAAGCCACAGATGAGGGCCTGGAGTCTGGGCCACTATGTGTGTGAGAGCCTCTCCGCATGAGCACCTGAGGGTGACAGACGTGCCATCGAAGTCTGTGTGGCTCCAAGGGCTGCTTCCATCCTTCCGGACGTGGCAGGCTCTGACTCAAAGGCTGTTTTGGGGGGCCTGCTCCCCAGCAAATGCATGGGACTGCAAAGGGGGCAGCAGGCAGTCCTCTAGGGTACCTGGGCCTTTTCCCCCACCCCCATCAGGCTCAAGCGGCCACCTTTGTGTCACAATGAGGGCTCCCCCCACGAAGAGGTGGCTGCCCCAGGTCACTCTGGGCTCATGATGAATGCATGGTGGACACGACTGCATGGTGGCCTCTGTGATGGACTCTGGGGCAGGTAGGCTTCTGTGACATGGGCCTCAGAGGGGTGGTCACAGAATGATGGGGGTGTGCTGGGTACCTGCTGGGACCGCCCATCGAGTGAGCACTGGAAACTGAACTGCCATAGCCACCGCCTGACTGTGGCCTGCACACGGCACCACTCAGCAGCGGAGGCACCACAGGTGTGCTGCCAGGCCGGGGGTCAGGGGAGCCCTGGAGCCACCTGCAGCAGGACAAGTGTGTGTCCCTGCACCCTCCACCCTCCTGCTGTCCCCTCTGCAGCTGTGTCTGCCCCCGGCCCCAAGTCCGAAGTTGACGTCCTGCCCGCTCTTCTGGCCCGCTTCATGCCCCAGGCCCAGATATCACCTTCAGCCGCTGTGGTCCGGCGCTCTCGCCTCCTCTGCTGTCCTCAAGTGCGCTGAACACACTGGACAGCCCCACTCCCCTCCATCTGCCCTGCCAGGGGTCAAATCCCTACAGCCAGACGTCTTCTTCAGAGGGGAATTTGGCAGATTCTATTCAACATTTTAAGTATACATCACATGCACTTGGATCCAGAATTCTACTTCCAGAAGCTGATCCCGCAGCTCACTCAAACGCCACACAAGGCAGCACGAATGGCACTGCAGGTGGAAGCTACACCTCCCAAAGCAGCCAGGTGGGACCGGGTGCCACGCAGCCTCCCCATGTGAGGACCCTGACGGCCCCGAGAAGCCTTGCACCTGGTACCCCCATGAAGGCAAATGACACAGACTGGCTCTGGAAGGCACACAAGACCAGCTAACAGGGACACTGGCCTGTGCACACACAGTGACTGTATTTTATTTTTTTGAGACAGAGTCTCACTCTGTCACCCAGGTTGGAGTGCAGTGGCGCGATCTAAGCTCACTACAACCTCTGCCTCCCGGGTTCAAGCAATTGTCCAGCCTCAGTCTCCCAAGTAGCTAGGATTATAGGGGCTCACCACCACACTTGGCTAATTTTTGTATTTTTAGTAGAGACAGGGTTTCACCATGTCAGCCTGGCTGGTCTCGAACTCCTAAGGTGATCTGCTCACCTCGGTCTCCCAAAGTTCTGGGATAACAGGCATGAGCCACCAATGACTGTATTTTTAACCTGACCAATTTTTTTTTTTTAAGAGCTGACATCAGGAAGTATTTTACTCACCAACCATTCTTTTCAAAGCAGAAGTCTCACTGTAATCAGAAAATTTCCAACTTTTTTCTTCAATCTTGTCACCTGGGCTGGAGTGCAATGGCGTGATCTTGGCTCACTGCAACCTCCTGGGTTCAAGCGATTCTCCTTCCTCAGCCTCCCGAGTAGCTGGCATTATAGGCGCACGCCACTACGTCTGGCTAATTTTTTGTATTTTTTAGTAGAGATGGGGTTTTGCCATGTTGGCCAGGCTGGTCTCAAACTCCTGACCTCAGGTTATCCAACCGCCTCGGCCTCCCAAAGTGCTGGGATTACAGACGTGAGCCACCGTGCCTGGCCAGAACATTTCCAACTTCTTAACCGATTCGAAGCCTAAGTTTCTGACAAGGATGAGACTCTCAAATGAGGTACCAGGCACTAAGACCACACCATGACAGTGTGTCTGGGGGCAGGAGTCATGACCTCACATCTTCCCCATCCCGGAAGCAAGTCTGCAGCCGTCACACATTCTTGAATGAGCCTGACAGCAGGCTGAGCACCGGGGGTTTCCGCTGCAGACAGGCTGGTGCTGGCATCTACGAACACTGGGCCCTGCTGGGCAGGCCCACAGGATGGACAGAGGCACCCAGACTCTGCTGCTCAGACTAAACCCTGTGCCCCAGATGACCGAAAGGGCAGGAGGTTGCTCCCTAAGAACCCCGCACAGAAGACGCCCAGGGAAGGACGGGCGGGGAGCATGAGCACCGAGGCCTGTGCCTCATGGAGGTGTGTGTGTTACACGGTGGGGCCAAGGTTGCCCTTCTCTAAGGCAGCCCTGCTTTCCCCCAGGCCCTCACACCCAGTGTGAGTGGAGGGCATGCGGTGGGCAGGGCAGGGCAGGGCAGCTACAGAGGGCAGAGACGACCAAGACCTCCCCTGCAGGACAGGCCTACGAGGACAGTTTAGGACACAGCCCGGTCCGTTCTGTCAGCCATAGGCATTTAGTCTGGAGACCACCCTGGGGCCCCATGACGGGTGAGAGGCCCGGCTTTACCCACAAAAGCCTCCCAGCATTCCAAGCAGTCATGTCGACACCACTGAGATGAAGACAGGAACACAAAGTGTATTAAACAAACGCAGGTATTAAACCGTTTTATTGGAAACTGGTTAAAAATTAAGGCACTCCAAGCTTTATGATTTCCTTGAGGTTATAGTTTTGTGGCTGCTCGTAGTATATTTCAGAAAAAAGCAGATGGACTAAGACCAACCTTCTAGACGTGGGTTTCCACACTGAATGCAAGGATTAATTATGTTGTATTTAACAACCAAGCTCTACCTTCAGCTCAGCAACCTACATGCAGGAAACTGACTGCATACACGCTACTGTATTCATACAAAGTTCATTAAAGTCTATTAGGAAGTTTCTTTATGAATAAACAATACAAAGTCCAATTTTGATGGCTGCTATAAAATACATAGGAATCTCTGTAATACTTTGCTATGAATGCCCAAGAAGTCAGAGAAATAAGCCTGAAGAACCAGGTACGGGTTATATGCTCTGTGGAAATTTCAGGGTAGGAATGTTACTCTCGGTGAGATGTGTGCAGTGAAAAGGCTGATCCAGCTGCTGGATGATTCCTTAAGGCATTCTGCATCATGGTGATCTGCCTGTGAACTTTATCTCATGCTGAAGACAGTTTTCTCAGTTTCACAACTGTGAAGTGTGAAAACGGAACGCGTCATTTTTCTTAGATGCTGTCGACCAACTTTCCCAAAGCGAGTGTTTTAAAATTCAAAGCAATCTGGAGTGGAGACTACTTTCAGATTTCATTAGGCAGCACTTTTCAGCTTCCCCACACGCTGCTTCCCCTGCCATGAAGTGTGTGGTCGACTTACTAAAACCACGCATCCCGACTTTACAGAAATATGGGGTAGGTCCAGCTGTGTGGGGTGCCCGCAGTGCCACTGGAGAACTCCCGGAGAAGCCCACTCTGAAGGAAGTGCCCAGAACACCCGCGAGCCACAGCAGCTGGAAGCTGGAGTGATCCCGTAAGGCAGGAGCACCAGTGCCTGCTGGGTGGTGTGGGGAGCCCTCAGCTGGCTCTGCACACCTGCTTCCGAGGCACGCGGCCCAGAGCCGACCTGTGGACGGGCCTTTTTCTCTTCTTGGGGCGGACCTGCCGTCCCCCACGATCCCTAAATGGCCACCCCCCAGACAGCCCAACAGGCAGAAAGAGGACACCAACAGGGCTGGAGAGAGCTGCAGTGCCCTCCCCTGTCCTCCACACACCACCGGCACAGGAGCCCACTGGCGCCCCAGAGGCAAGCCCGACACCACAGCTGTAATTCAAGCATCCAAGGGAAAAACGGTCTCATGTTCTAGTGAAGACACAAATTTTTTAAATTGTCCAAAAGGGGCCTGAAATTTATGGAAGTATTCTAGTGAAATCTTTTAAGTAGGAGAGGAAATCCAATAATTTTTTTTTTTAAAAAAGGTTTAAGTTTAGTGATTCCTCAATGCTATTTAACACAATTGAAGTTAGGAAGAATAAATCCTTATCAAACTGTGTACTGGAGCCCTGTCATCAGCAAAAGCCACATGAATCGACAGGTGTGAAGACTCAAGACACGTGCACAAACACTGCCCGTGGTTTTATGGGGAAATGACAAAAGGAAAATCAGCTTCCCATTGTTGCGTGTAAGCTTGTTAGTGGACAGAGAGGACGCGGGGCTCTGCTGCTGCCCAGGAGAATGAATGGCCACCGTGCCAGGCCGCCAGGCGGCTTGGCGTGCAGTCAGCTTACAAACTGAGAAGAGTAGTGGAATAGGTACATTTCCTCCTCCAAAACCCAAACCCCCAAGGGCTTCCTACTTCAAGTGACTAAATCTAGACATAAACAGGGAATCAAAGGTCACAAGTTTGCAGGGACAAGAGGAGGATTGTCCTTTAGGGGCAGTTCTCCAACCACCCGTCCTGAAGGCTGCACTGGTCAAGGTCAGGAGGCCACAAGGCCACGTGGTCTCCCGGCTGGGCTGTGCTGTGGAGTGTGTGCACCTCACAGGAAGCTTCGGGACTGCCTGGCGCGTTGGAGCGTTTTAGTTGTTTTCAAATCTAGCGTATGGGTTTTCTTCTTTAAACAGGCCTGAAAACAAAATACACTTGAATCATAAATTCATTCATTCAACCAGAAACAAAATTTTTAAAAGCCATAAAACAGGCTAGTTTTATAAGACTGACTGAGGCTACAGCAACAGCGGGTGTGATCAGTGGGTTCCCATACTATGCTTAACCTTTTCTGAAGTCTAACCATTTTAAACCTTAAAACTGAAATACAATTTACTAGAAACACGAATTCCAACAGATCCTAAGAGATAGGCACTTATTTCCTTATGCTCAGAAAAGAAATTTAAGGCAAATATTTCCTTCCACAGTGGTTGGCTAAACAAAATAACCTTACTTTGTTCTTATAATTGCTCCTTAACCTTTGGAATTAAGGCTACAGAAAACTAAGATGACCATCAATCTAACTCTGGAGTACTATGACAGAACTGGGATGAAATGTGTATTTATCCATGAGAGTAAACCCGTGATACTTGCCCAAGGACCAGAAATTTTCCCTTTACACGCACACACATACTCTCTCTCCTTTTAATTCTTTTTGAGATGGAGTTTCGCTCTTGTTGCCCAGGCTGGAGTGCAATGGAATGCCTTGGCTCACTGCAACCTCCACTTCCCAGGTTCAAGTGTTTCTCCTGCCTGAGCCTCCTGGGTAGCTGGGGTTACAGGCATGTGCCACCACACTCAGCTAATTTTTGTATTTTTAGTAGAGACTGGGTTTCTCCATGTTGGTTAGGCTGGTCTCGAACTCCTGAACTCAGGTGATTTGCCCACCTTGGCCTCCCAAAGTGCTGGGATTACAGGCGTGAGCAACTGCGCCCGGCCTCTCTCTCCCTTTAAAAATCTGTATTGTACTCTAAAATTATCTGCAGCAATTACAACAAAGGTACTCACTGCAGGCATTCTGGGGGCTGGGTGGAGGAGGAGGTGGGGAAGCAGAGGATGGTCTCTTTCTTGCCTGTCAAGGAGGGCCCAGGCATCAGGCTTTGGGAGATGAGGCTCAAAGTCGGTTTTGGGAAAGAGTCATCAGATACCAGCTGTAAGGAGGCTCGTTAAGCTCTCACTGGAAAACTTGCTCCTGAGTCGACTTCCAGTTTAGAGGAAACACCAAAGCCAAAATAAGGTTTCTGTGTGTGCACTGCTATTTTAAATAACTGCACCAGGTTGACTCATACTTTCTCCCACTCTCCCATCAGGAATTTCTTGGAATTCTTCTAACTAGCTGAGGCTTCAATGGAAAGCCCATTGAATGGCCTTTCTAGCACAGGCCATTCAATGGGCTTTATTACAAACTGGTACAAAAAGCTAATTTCATCAATGCAATTAAAGAGCCAAATTAACCACCAAAATGGCAGGCATAAGTGAATAACGGCCCTGACACAGAAGACGCAGCTCCAGAGCCTGGCTGGCCGCCCTCAGCCCCACACCCGCCAGGAGTCGGGGCACAGTAAAGGTCAAGCAACTTTAAACATGGGTTGCGCTTGGCGATAACAAGTGCTGTGCAGTGAGCGTGTGAATGTGTGTGTGTGTCCACCTCTTTTATTTACATTAACATTAATCAACATTAATCAGGTGCCAAAAAGCTCTGACTCTTCCGTTTCAGGGAACCACGCTGCCTCCAGCCTAGGCTTGCACAGACGCTGCTGGGCCCAGGCTTCACCAACACAGGCATGCACTTGCTGAAGAGGGCGACCTGGTACTGCTCCTTGTGACAGTGGCACCCTGGCACCTGGTCACTACCCATGCCAGACACACTCCAGGAAACACAGGTGATGGAGGGGGCAGGGCAAGGACAAGGCAGCAGCGAAGGCTCCACTTCGGAGAACCCAGAGAGCCAGTGTGGCACCGCCCAAGCACGCAGCACTCAGGAGACTGACGGACGGGAACACAGGAAAAAGGCTGCATCAGCCACTGGGCGTCTCAAGACCAGGAGCCAAGCCAGCCTGACGCCCCGAGCCAACACTTCGAGACTAGCAGGACCCACCTGGCCTCAGGTCACAGCACGGTCACATGGAGGTGACTTTCCAAGGAGGCCAGAACTCACAGGGAGGGGATATCCCGGCCAATGGGCAGAGCTACCCAGCATTTCCAACCCAGGGCACCAGCAGCACGGGGTCTCTACAGCTCCCACAAGAGGGAAACGAGCCTCTGGGGCTCCGACGCCCATCACCCGCGCCTGACAGAGGTGCTGCTGGGCTTCACAGTAACACCCCCAGCAGGTGACGCGAAGCTCCGCAGCAATGTCTTCATGCCCCGAGGGCGGGGTCCTCAAGTACTGCAAACACGTGAAACTCCCTAACAAACAGAGCGTAAAACAGTGCAGCAGCCAGAAAAGGCTAGGAAGTTTTCCAGTTAGGTTTCAAAGAAAGCAGTGTGGGCGCAGGTCAGCAGATTCCTGAGGACCACGGCTGCCATGAGCCCAGGACCACACGCCTTGTACAGGCAAGGAGTCAGTTTCCAGCATGGTCGCGATGCCACACAACCACAGACGCAGTGCGGGAGATGCTAATCATCTTTGCGGACTTTAAAATCAGTACACAATCAACGAAGCAGGCCTAGGTGGTGGTGTTCAATGCTAGGCAGTGAACATCACGTGATCTGCGGGAGGACAGGTAATGTAATGTGTGTTTAATTCACTCCAACTAAAAACAAGGTTTACTTTTGGCAAATACATTCATTCTGGCTCCTTCAAAGCTGCCCCTCAAAATCTCTCCAGACACAACCAAACAAGAACAGAGCACCAAGGCCAGGCAATTCTCGGAAGGAGCTCTCGCCACACTCACAAGATGACAACCAGCATTGCTCCTGCGGGTGAGGGGCCATCCCGAAACAGACGGGAAACTCGAGGCACCTCGGTTATGTAGGCGCACCCACGGGAAGCCAAACACAACGGCGGAACAGCTGTAGACTTCCAGCCCAGAAGTCTTGTGACTCGATAAGCAAACAGGTACCTGGGAAAACACACTTCATGAAGACAACTGGCTGAGATAAAAATATTCCTAGGAGTGAGTTCACCGCAGCACCGCCGGGGACAACGCCAGCTGCTCCTCTGAGAGACGTCGTTCTGTTCCGATGGGTGAACCCACAGCCCGATGTCAGCCCCGCCAGCACTAACCAGGACCAAGACAGCGCAGCATTGCCTCCCAACCTGTCCAAAAGGGGGCTGGACCAGTCCTTACCATATTTTTTTCTGATTTCATCATGTCTTGTCTTCATCTCTGCTCTCCTAAAACACAGAGAAACATGATTGGCACCAAGCTACAGCATTCAGTGTAACTGCAAGACACAACCTTCTGTGTCCCTCAAGAGGGGCTGCAGGTTTCTTCTGGTGGCTTCCCTCCAGTTCCCAGAGTGAGACCAGGGTAGGCAACCTTGGTCACTGGGCCACACACCCATGAGGACAGGCAAGGTGACAATGAACCCAGTCTTCCAAGGCTATTCCAATGTATTATTTATTCTTTTCAATAAAAGCAATTCAAATGCCCAATAATGCGATTTTTAAAAAGCTTTTTTCATACAAAAAGAATACACTCATGAGTAAAAATTGTATGCCTAGGTAAAAGGTTCTGAAGAGGGTTAGGAAATACGATTGTCAGCTTTCACTTGGTAGCATGTGACTTCAAGGTGGATGCATGGAAAATCTGTCCCGCCTCCACCCTCACCAGCCGCCAGCTTGACTCCCTTGCCAGGTGTGGCTGACACCACTTCCTCCCAGGGCTACCCAACAGCCCCAGCACACAGGAGAGTACTGTGTCACCAGGGAATGGTGACAGGAGAGCCAACCCGGCCACAGGCAGACGCGGTCCCCTCTGAGCCTCAGCTTGCTCTTGGCACATGGAGGGACTGGACCAGCCGCCTTAGCAGCCGTAACATACCCGTGACACCACAGACGCAAGCCTTATTGCACGGACTGGAGGAGACAGGCGAGGAAGCCTGTGGAAGCGAGGTTCACGGCCACTGCTGGGTTCCCACCCTCCCCTCACTCTCTACCACAAGCCTTATCGCACGGACCGGAGGAGACAGGCGAGGAAGCCTGTAGAAGCGAGGTTCACGGCCACCGCCAGGTTCCCACCCTGCTCCCACTCTCTACCAAGACCTAGAAGATCCCCTGGGTGCTAAACACATTCTTAATTTCTAAAACTTGAGGAAAACTCATGATGTAAACATGTGACTCCTACGGCCTTGCAGATGTGAATCCCCTCGAGGTGAACTTCTTCCGAGAGGGGATCGCAGTGACCTCACCGTTCCTCCTGCCGTATCCGCCTCTCCTCCCGCTCACGCATGGCCTTCTCCTCGCTCCTGTCTGGCTTCTGGCTCTTCTTCCTCCTGCAGCAGCAGTAGCAGCAGACGGCGATGCCCAGGAGGAAGGCTCCCCCGACCACCGACATGGTGATGATCAACGCCTCGAAGTTCACTGGAGAGTCAAGCATCTCGAGTTAGGGCCGCAGACACAGAACCACCCTAGTGCAGCACCCTTCCCTTGTTCCGGAACCATCTCAGAAGTAGAAAACGCCTTGGCCCAGCTGGTGGCTCCCGGGGTGCAGAGAGCTTGTGGCCCGGCACCTACCCCACAGTGTCCGGCCCTCTCTGAGCCTCCTTTCAGGCACAGGTTGGTATCTGTGACTTACCATTTATGGATTAATCACGATGAACTGAAGTGACAGGGTAGTCTTCTCAGTTGAGTTTGAAAAGGCATTTGAAGCATGAGAAAAGTTAACTAAATCAGAATTCTAAGCTATATATTCAGACTCTCCTAAGACATTCTAAACTCATAGAAATGGAGGTGAAGCCTGATGCAGCTTTGTTTTTTATTTAAACCAAAGTCAAGAATATTACAATTATTTACAAGAGAAAGAAACTCTCAGGGCACATACTGACTGCCAGATTCAAAAGGAATGACCGGGGAGGGGTGGATCAGGCCATGGAATAAGACGGGGTCATCTTCAAATCTGAATATTTTGGGTTCCCTGGGGTTGAAAAATGGCTCATCAGGACCAAACACTAATGACTTCCATAGCCAACCTTCAGAGACACATGCAAATTTAAAACAAATCTTACTATTCAACTTCTTTTAAAGGTCTATAAATTAAAATCAGCCAAGATTTTTCCATTCAGTTCAAACCAGAGCCAATTAGAAAATACCCTAACACCGCTCTGCAAATGTGTTTTCAGTCATCCAGTTCAAACAGCCTCCTTGGCTGAAACACCTAGAATCCCTGCCTTGTGGGAGGCCGAAACGAGAGGAGTGCGTGGGTCCAGGAGTTCAACACCAGCCTGGCCAATAAAGTGAGGCCCCACCCCTGTCCATTTCTACACAAACTTTCACAAAATTAGCTGGATGCAGTGGCATGCACCTCTGGTCCCAGCAACATGGGAGGCTGAGGTGGGAGGATCGCTTGGGTTCGGGAGGTTGAGGCTGCAATGAGCCATGCCTGCACTATTGCACTCCAGCCTGGGCAACACAGCAAGACACTGTCTCAAAAAAAACAGAAAACACCCACCCAGCCTCCTGAAGACAGCTTTATGAGCAAACTCCCCTGGGCAGTAGATGACCTATGATTCACTCTGTTTATAACTCTAGGTAGTAGCTGTGCCACATCACAGGTGATCGCCTCTGACCTCCACGGGCTGCATGGAGGCACACGGCCAGCCTCTGGGGCTCCCTCAGTCTGGCCCTTTGCTGCCATGCGCCCTGAGATACACTTCTAATGGGTTACTCGTTTAACAGGACTCACTTTTTAGTTGATTAAACTAGTTTGAAAATCAGTAATAGGAGTTACGTCTGATCAAATGCCTTCGGAGCTTCTAATTCTGTTTTTTCTTTCTCTGACCTGTTCTGGAAGTATAGAATTGTAAAAATTATAGTAATAGGGAGAACTAGAGAGGGGACCTTCATTGGCAGATGATGTCACTTTTTTGAGATGGAGTTTTGCTCTTGTTGCCCAGGCTGGAGTGCAATGGCATGATCTTGGCTCACTGCAACCCCCACCTCCCGGGTTCAAGCAATTCTCCTGCCTCAGCCTCCCGAGTAGCTGGGATTACAGGCATGCACCACCACTTAGCTAATTCTGCATTTTTTTAATAGAGCAGAGTTTGATCACGTTGGCCAGGCTGGTCTTGAACTCCTGACCTCAAGTGATCCACCCACCTTGGCCTCCCAAAGTGCTGGGATTACAGGCATGTGCCACTGTGCCGGGCTAAAGATGTCGTTTTTTGGCTGGAGAACTCCAGAAAAATCAACTAAAAAACCCAATGAGATCAACAAGATGGCTGGCCCTAAAACATATCTACCCCTCCTCAGACAGCTTTTCTGATTAGCAGCTAAAACTACTTAAACAGAAATCCTGTCATAATGGGAAACAAATTTAGGGCTCCTTTTTGCTGATTCTAGAGGTAAAACCAGGAAGAACTTGAACTTGAGCCAAAGGATGCAGGAGAGACCTGGCAAAGAGAGGCATCTTTGCCTCTGGACAAGCAGCCAGTGCTGTAGACATCTCATTTACCTCCAAGTGAGCGTGTATTTTAGGTCATTACCATTAAAGCTCCAAAACCATTTTGCCTAGAACCGGATAAATGGTTCTAAAGTTATTTGTAAGACTAAATAAGGGTCTGTGGTGCAAGACCTAAAATTAGTATCATGTGCGCCATGGAATCTGGTGAAACCAGGAGGTCCCTGAGGGCCCAGCCACGAGTTCTCCTTCCCCAGGTCCTGTGGACAAGGTTGGACAAGGTCCCGGCTCAGACAGCCTCTTGCTCCCCCTGGCAGGGCAGGCACACTTCCTGCTTCTCCCACAGTAGCAGGTATCTCAGTTCCCTCTCAGCCTCAGAATTAACCAAACAAGCTCATCGCACCCCACCCTCCTGTGACGACGCAGCTGCCTCCCGAGCCCGAGCCTGTTCCCCTGCGTAACCCTGTGTGGCGTGTGGTGCCCCCTCCCTGCTGTGACTGTGACTAATCACCGGCTGCCGCTTTCATGTGCAGGGCTGAATGTTGTGTATCCGTCCATTTCTGTAGCCTAGCATGGGAATTTCATTTCACAAGAGAATTGTCAAAAACGCCCACTATGTGTAAAGGTGCTCAACATGACCAACTTGTCACTGCAGAAATGCAAATGAGAAGCAGAAGACATACTACACACCCACTAGATGGACAAAAATTAGGGTGGCTGGTTACTCTAAACGTTGGGAGGGATGTGGAGCAACCAAGTCCCACACTGCCTGGAGGAGGCCAAACTGGTACAGCTGCTCCAAAAATGTTTTGCAGACTTACTAAAGCTAAACACAGATATGCACCGTGAGTCAACAACTCCTCCCCTCCCCACCTCCGGAGACATGAGCGCCTGTGTCAGCGCCAATACGACCGCTCCTAGCAGCATTAGAAAGACCCAGATGTCCCGAGTGGTACGTGGCTGAACAGCTGTTTAGGATACTGCACGAGACTGACATGAACTCGGACACGTGCTGAATAAAAAGTCAGATAAAGTACAGGGCTTCCTCCACATAAAGGCCAGGAACAAGTGACACCAATCAGTGCAATGGGAAGTCAGTCAGTGGCTCCTGTGGGGGTCTTGACAGGAATTAGGAAGAGTCCTGGAAGTCCTACCTACTTTGCTGTGAGTGGTGATAACATGGTGATAAGGATTGCAAAAATGCACTGAATAGATGTATGTGCACAGGTGTGCATTATATAGACTCTAAATCATGGTCCACGCACTTCATCAGAAGCTATGTGCCATTAAAAACACCTCACGGCCAGGTGTGCCAAAGGGCAAGGCTCCTCAGGTCCAGGAGCTATCTCTACAGAGTGGTCATTAAGAGAAGTTCCATGGAAGGAACGAGGCTAGGGGGAAGCAGGCGTGACCAGGCCTTGGGCAGACATGACAGGAAAACACATGACATGATGGGCACATGCATGCCTGTTCACAAACACACATGCATCACACATGAAGGCACATACACACATACATGAAGGCACGTACACACACCACCACCACCCCCTGCCAGACATCCCACAATGCGACCGCCATCACCGCCACACAAACCTCCGCATTCCCTAGGGCCTCAGCAACAGGTTGTTTCAGAGGGAGACTGATAGATTGGGAAATGGAAATCAATTAGAAGCGCGGTATTTAAGACAGAAACTGCAGAGGGATCCAAGATGCAAATAAACAAAAAGAATCATCAAAACCCCTCAAGAAAATACTGGCTCCTTTACAAAGCTTAGGAAGCCTATGTATTACCCGAAAACCTGAGGCCTAAAAGATTAAATTCAACTATATAATAATGAGTTTCAGGTAACAAAACATACCACAGAGTGATTTAAAAGGCAAACTAGGAAACAATCTGAATCTCACAAGAGCTGATCTCCCTAATTTAAAAAGGCTGCAAAATCAAATATACAAAGATATGCATACAAAAAAAAGGGGCCTGTGTCCATGCTAAGCAAGGATTCTTAAGCTGGGAAAATTGGAGATTCTAGAGGAATTCACAGATGAGTGTCAAGGGTGACACATGAAGAAAACATACTATGCAGAGAAGTCAAAAACACTGCCCTCAAACTCGCCCTTCCTCTGACCCCTTCTGTAACATCGTGAGGTAGAGCTCAGTGCTAGGGCTGACACCTTGAAAGAGGTCCTCCAGGTTCCCCAGGGAGCCCTAGGCTGCTTTCCCAGTCACCAGATCTCCCCTGGCTTCCTAACGCCTTGCTGGGAGTCACAAAGCTACTGGCAGCACATTTTCAGCAACTTCTGCTTATTGAGCACATACTACTATTTTCAAAGAAGCATCGATTTTGCAAGAAGCAAATGAAAACAATGACTTACCCCAACAGACTCCCCAGCGTGCAGAGCTCAATTTACAAAGGGAAGCAGGAGGCAAGACATTTGTAACTGGATAGTCCAGACATGCCTTGTTAGTGTTACACCAAAGACACTGAAAGAGACCAACATTAAATAAGCGTTAGAAACACAATAGAAAACAGAAGAAAGAACTGTCCAGGCTCTGCCCACAGCCCACCAGTGCCACCATCGCTCTGTAAATAGCTGTAATGGCTCAGCCTCCCACCTCCCGTCTCATCCCTGCCTTCGGTCCACACCCAGCACGGTGGCCAGCAGCCCTGTCAGCTCTCCACAGACTCATCCAAGGCCCGAGTCACTCAGACCTCTTCCACAAGTCACCCTGCTGAGGCCATGGGGCCTCTGTGCTGCTCCTGAGTGCTGCCAACCCCCACCCCCTGCTCACAGCCTCTGCTCAGCCGGCCAGTTCTATCTAGAGTCCTCTCTCCACATCTGTGTGGCTCCCCACCAACTGGAAGAGCCCTGCCCACCCAACCGACTGAACCCTGCAGCCTACCTCCACCACCCCTCCCTCAGCTCCCCACATGCTGGGCACCTGGGCACCATATCCACCATGTTCTGTGTGCCTGAGGGCAGGCATCTGTGTACTTCACTGGCTGAAGTATCCCAAGAACACAGAACACAGCCTGGCCCATCACAGGTACTCACTGAGTTTGTGTTGAATGGACTTTGGTGAGCATGGCCACCATTTGCAGAGACCCACTGCCCACTACAGCCTCAGGAACATGGACACAGCCCACCACAACCTCTCTTCCAACACGCAGGGTCCTCTTAAGGCCTTCCAGGCACTGGCACCTCCTTCCAGAAACCTCCTGTGTGCCCAAGAGCACACTTACACATGCCTGAAGCTAGCTGCAAGGAAAGTGGCCCTCTGCACCGCCCTGTCTGGGTTCGGAGCTGCAGTCAGGCCTTCAGCCCTTCTGGACTGGCCCCATCCACAAGGACCTGGGCAAGTCCCTCGGCTGCCTCAGCCATGAGATGGCTGTCGTCACCACACTCCGCCCAGGGTGGTGAGGGGTTACACAGGGCACTCCAGCAAAAACGCTCTCTAGGCCACAAAGTCACATGCAACAGTGAGCTATGTTTAAGGCTGGCATGACTTCCAATGGAAAAATCCAGAGACTAAAAAGAAGCAACATGCAGAAAATGCACCAGGACCAGACACATTACAGCAAGTTGAACATCACCAATGTCAAGATTTGAAACCACAGAAACAGCATCTTTCAATTTTTATTCAGAAATCAAGTATCCACTCAAGTCCCACAAACTGATAAAGTATGTCTCAAGCCTGCGCCACCACCTCGTGGAGTAAGAACTGATTTTTAAGAACATGGCTCAGGCCTTAGACTGGAAATCAACTAATACATCTTTCCCAACCTGCCTCGTGGCATCAAACCTCACTGTCAGGGAAAGGAAGCCTCTGGCTCTGCAGTTCTCAACACGTGGTAAACCCTGGACTGGAAGGGGCAGGAGGTGGCCTTCAGGAATCCTAAGAAGAGGGCCCCACTGTTTTCTGTGGGATGCTGCTTTCTGCCCGATCATTCCCGCCCGCTGTGGGCTTGCCCTCAGGTTTCCCACGCTGACTTCACAGTGCCGTGAAGAGGCTCTAACTTTAGGGGCTGCCGAACCAAGAGCTCCGTGGCAAGACAAGTCTACGAGGTGCCTGCCAGGCTGGCCGGGAGCAGGCCCCGCGCAGAGAAAGCCGAAGGACCCTGTTCCCACACCTTCTACAAGACCTGCACTGTGGTGCTGCTTCCCACCACGGCTGCTCCTTCTCCCAGAAGGACATCTACATCAGACTCCATCAGGGAGGCACCCCGGGGAGGCTTGGGCCCCGACTCATACTGTGGAGTCTTAGGGAACTTTGCTCCAGACTGCTACCCTCTTGCTGAAGGTCACACAGGTATTTAAAAGACCCAGGACAGCATCTAACCTTTTGATCATGACCAAAGAACGCCATGGACAGCCTGGTCCACTGGCCTCTCTCTCCTTGCTGTGCCCCTTCCAATCTGGTGTGAGAAGCTCAGAAAGCAGCGTCCACTGCAGCCCTTCACAGCCAGGGAAAACACAGGCTCATGGCGCTGGGGTGTAGGTTCCAGCTTTATGGACTGCCCAATTTCTCGACAGGGGCCTTGTTAGGAAAGCTGACCCCTGAAGTGCAGAGCACACAGCATGGCCCCATCTGCTCAGGAGTGAAATCATGGATACTGATCATGCTCAGGCAGTAGCTGCAGCTTTCATGAGAAGGTTTAATATGCCTGAAAGGGCTGAAATAACATTTAAAAAACATCATAAAACACCCCCCAGTCCCAAACAACAGAGCTCTCCTAATATCCAGGAGACTCCCTGGACTTAGAGAAAGCCCGTGTGCCTTTGGACTGCTCTCTAGTCTGCGTGCTACTTACAGAGACATTCTTCAGGCACTCTTCACAGGTTTTGTTCGTGTTCTGAGAACATGCTGCAGGGAAGAGGCAAGAGACAAGTCAGTCACTGAGAATCAGGCAATGTAAATGTTAGTCCAGCAGGGCAGGGTGGGCACCAGTGAGGGACGTGGCACCAAGAACCTGTGATTTGGAATGACCAAGTGAAGGTCCTCTCCCTGAGCCCCTGCTGCTAACAAGCCTTCTTCAAGAGGTCTGGAACGAGCATTCAGGAATCTCGCTGCAGGCAGGATAAACATGCAGCTCCTATCTGCAAGGGCTCTTCTGGGAGAGAAGAGTCCCCACACAGAAGGCTGTGTTTCAGATCTCTCTGTGAGAGAAGGTGAGCCCGTGGCTATGTAATCACTAACCACGAACCCACTGGGACCTTCCGCTCATCAGCAGGCACTCTTTAGGGAACTCAAGAGCCTCCATCCAAGGCCAGAGCAACACCAGTGACACTGCCAAGCAGCACCCTCGTGTCTTGGGACTCACCTACAGAGCTCATGTGACAAAGCAAGGTCTCAGTTCCCTGGCAGCCTCACCCCAGACTGGGCTATGCTCCCTGTACCAAGGCCTGGGACACCAGCCTGCGCCAATCATGCAGAACACCCTGGGACTCTGCCCACTACTCACAGCACTGCTGCTAAGGAAGGGGTCAAACTCCACACAGCCAATAGCTCTGGAACTCAAGCCAATCAGAAGCAAGAGCTACTGCATGAATAACTTCCAACACACAACCAAGTTGACTGCCTACTCCCCGAATCCCTTAAAACACACACACTGCGAACTGAAAAGAGCTCTGTGCCCATCACCAGCCACCAGGGAAATGCAAATTAAAACTACAATGACAGATGATTGCACACCCACCACAGTGGCTAAATTTAAAGAAAATGATAATACCAAATGTTGGCAAGGATGTACAGCAACAGAACTCTCACACGGTGTTGGTGGAAGTATAAACGGCTCAACTATTTGTAAAGAAGGTCTGGCAGCTGCTTATAAGCAAACATGCAACCACCTACAACTCAGCCATTCCACTCTTACTATTTCTTCCAGGACCCACTTCCCTCCTCCAGAGGGAGCCCGCATCCATAGACAGACCTGCGTGGGAACGCTGTGTGACAGCCCCAAGCTGAACACAGCCCAGATGTCGCTCTGTAGGAGGTGGACAGGCTGGAACACTCACACAATACAAGCAGCGCACCAAGAACAGCAAATACGTGGCTCCTGTAGGAAGGGATCTTCAGGAAAAGACATTCCAAACACAAAAGGCTGTTTGACGTGTCTCTCCTTTAGTGAGCCATGTGGCTGTGCAATCACTAACACTGTTCAGCAATAAGAAGAAATGAACTGGTCTGTGTAAAAGGTGGATGAGTCTGAAGCACAGCACATGAGTGAAAGACACCTTACACAGAGGACCCTACTGTGTGATGTCATGGCCATGCAGCTCTAGAACAGGTGAGACTCACCTATGGAGGGAGGAGGGCAATGGCTGACTGTGGACAGCCGTGCGTTGGGGAGGCTGAATCTTTCAGGTTGAGGGTCTGTCTGGGTCTGGGCTATGCAGGTGTAATTCAGTGAAGAGTGCAATTAAGCTTACCACATTTTCCTGTATAAAAAATGTATCTCGAAAGAAAAAAAAGACAACTGCTGAACTCTGGTCCCTGACAGGCAGGCATGGTGAAGGCGGGGACGTGCGCTCATGTCTGTGACTGACACGCAGGCGTGGAAGGCTGTGGGGAATACCTGGACAAATGCAACACAGCAAAGCATGGCCATGGCTTAGGTGGCAGGTACACAAGCACACATCACAAACCCTTTTGGCTTTGCTGTACGTGAGAAGAGCTTCATGATGAAATGGAGGGAAAAGAGCTTTATTTTTAAGTTACAATTTTACTCATCACATTTACCAAGAGGGACTAATAATACATACAGTCCATTGTTGGGGCCCTTCTATTTGGCAGTGTAGTTCCACACCCGACTTTTCTAAATAAAACCCCACTTTATCTGAAATGAAAGCATATTTTGTCACGTGTCCTACAGCAGTTATCACTAAGTAGTACTTTTCCCAGAGTCTCTAGTGGTATGCTATTCGGTTTATGTAAAAGTTTATTTTAAGCCAATTTAGATACTTGAAACAACAGGTTTTATTCAGCCCCAGGGAGGTAAAGAAAATTGACAACCAGTGAAAAGCCTCATTTTCTTAAAGCACTGCTGAGAGGCAGGGTTATAGGGTACTTTGATAGAACAGCACTGCTGATGTTTCCAAGTCTCCAGTGACTTGGTGCTGTGGGAGGAAGGGTCAACTGAGGCTGATGGTGGGCAAAGATCCCCGTGGGGCTGTGATGTGATGGGCATCATGACAAACTCTTGATTTTAAAATTCAACTCCTAGCTCTGTGCACTGAAAGGGCCTAGAAAGGACAATGCCCAGTAGCAGAGGCATGCTCTTGGTGCCCAGGTCTTGGTTTCTAGATGCTGTTCCCCACTAACAGGAAGCAGGGCTCCTTGGAGAAATGGCTGATTCCAGAAATTGGGCAGAAAGTGGACAAGATGAGCCACAGACAGCGTACAGTGCCCGAGAGTGGCACGGACATGAACGAATGGCCAGAGGACCCAAAAGCCAGCCTGCAGAGAGCCTTTCTGGCCAAATCTGGGCCAACTGAACACCAAAATAAATGATAACAGTGTTATAAGTAGCATTTTTGATGCCGCAAAAGAAGTAGCACTCAAATATCAATTTCCTCAGCAAGGAAATTTCCTTCTGTAGAACAGTGTGTCTCACAGATGGAGTAGTGGCGAGCGCACACCTGGACAAGGAGGGGAAGGGGTACTTCTGTCTGACTGAGGTTACCCCTACTGCTGTGTCGTTTCCCTATTGACTAGGGTTAGACCGCACAGTCTAGTCTAATTTCGATTGGCTATTTTAAAGGGAGCAGGGGTACGAGCTGGAGTGGAGGGGTGGGTAGTTTGGCGGGAAGGACGGTTACAGGACAGGTCAGAGCAGGTAAGCAGGGGTCAAAGCAGGTGACCGGAGCAGGTGACCAGGATGAGTCAGGACGGGGCAGGGGACCAGGGGAACGGATATGAACTACTGATTACAACTGGTGGAAAAGGTTGTTTACTGAAACTACAAGGAAGTTAAACTTTAAAATAGAGAATTAAAGAATAAGAGAGCTGAATATACTGACATGCTGATTCTTTGAAGAGAAACTTGGGGTTCACTCTATCTAACAAGTGATGAACTCTAACCTCTAGAATCCATACTGACATGAAATAAAGAGAAGGTCAAGTGGCACATATTGAAGAAATGATGAGAAGCCTCCATTTTACCACCATCACAGTCAACACGAATGCAGGCAAGAATCCCCCGAGGATGCCAAGACCCTGGGGTCTGCCTGTAGACCAACAAGACAGTCTCAAAGCACCTCCCCAGAGGTGAATCATTATTCGTGGAGAGAAGGTGGCACCTTACAAGTGATCAGTCATCCCCACCATAACCCAGCACAACAGGATGGTGGGACAAAGTGACAGCATATGCCTCCCACAGGGCACTGAGAGGACATAACCACTGTGCCATGCTCTGCCAAAGCGCACCTGGGTTGAATCAAGGAAATACCTGGTAAGACCCACTGAGGCTCCTTCCACAAACTGGCTTTCTGAAAACAAAGCCAGACTGAGAACCAGTCTAGACCAACGGAGATTAAAAGAGATAACAATTAAATTCAACTTGTGATCCTGGATTCTGGGGGGGAGGGGGGGAACAGGACATTGTTGGGGACTGGTAAAATTTGTATACGATTTGCTCTATTATAAATCAGGCATTCAATGATAGTGTATCAATGTTACATATCGATTTTGATAATTATATGTATTTCAGTTATGCAGAAGAACGTCCTCCTTCTTAGAAGATATAGTGAAGAATGTAGGGACAAAGGGCCACATTAGTAACTTACTCTCATATGGTTTGGTCAAAATAACAAGAAGCAATACAATTGTGATTTGTCAACTTACAATACATTTTTAAAATATAAGCAGAGGATAGAGTCTTGCTGTGTCACCCAGGCTGGTCTTGAACTCCTGGCCCCTAAGCAATCCTCCCACCTCAGCCACCCAAAGTGCGGGAGTACAGGCATGAGTGACCATGCCCAGCAGAATCAATTTTTAAAAATAAATAAAACACAAAAAATGTTATTTTATATAGACTAATTTATTTATTTAAAACGAAGTCTTGCTTTGTCTCCCAGGCTGGAGTGCAGCGGCGCGATCTCAGCTCACTGCAATTTCTGCCCCCTGGGTTCAAGCAATTCTCCTGCCTCACCCTTCTGAGTAGCTGGGATTATAGGCATCTGCCACAACGCCTGGCCAATTTTTGTATTTTTAGTAGAGATGAGGTTTCACCATGTTGGCCAGGCTGGTCTTGAACACCTGACCTCGTAATCCACCCACCTCAGCCTCCCAAAGTGCTGGAATACACATGTGAGCCACCGCGCCCGGCCCTATTATAAATTTTTAAAATAACAAAGAGATACAGAGAGGGAGTGCTAAAGCAAATGGAGCCAATGTTGAGAACGGAAGGGCATTCAGGAGTTCACTACACTTTTCCTTCAACTTTCTGCACCTCTGAGGTCTTTCTAAATCAAACCTGAGCAAGGAGACACAGGGTATGCCCAACACACCACTCGAGTCCTTTATGAAAAGTCAGCTACAAGGAAGGGTACGTGTGCTTCCTCTCCTCAGTCTAACACGTGGCTACAAGAGAGGGATGATGCCGTTCTCGTTCATGGGGATTTTCATTTTTAAAGCTTCTTTCTGATAACTAGTCTTGTGTGAACTGAAAGAACTGAGCTCCAAGACACACACCATAAACTCCCAGACCTCTGGATTACCCATCAATCTGAGTCAGCAGAGAGGCATGAGAGGAAGAGGCCGAGAAAAAACCACCCAACATTCCTCCCGCTCCCAGCAGGCCAAGAACAGGGAGGGTTTTCATCAATGTTTACAGTCCTTATGAAAATAACATCAAAGCTGGGAAAAGGTCATTCTATTCTGTCGTTTGAAAACACATCATCTTGCATAGTAAGAAAAGAAAGGTGTAGTGGCTCACGCCTGTCATCCCAGCACTCTGGGAGGCCAAGGCAGGCAGATCACCTGAGTTCAGGAGTTTCGCCAACATGGTGAAACCCCATCTCTACTAAAAATACAAAAATTAGCCGGGCATGATGGCATGCACCTGTAATCCCAGCTACTTGGGAGGCTGAGGCAGGAGAATCGCTTGAACTTGAGAGGCAGAGGTTGCAGTGAGCCGAGATCACACCACTGCACTCCAGCCTGGGAGACAGGGCAAGACTCCATCTCGAAAAGAGAAGAGAGAGGAGAGAGAGAGGAGAGAGAAAGGAAAGAAAGAGGAGAGAGAGAGAAGAGGCATGAATCATTTGCGACTGCTTCAGAGACAAGCAGTGTTTATTTCTTTAAGAGATCACATCTCTTATCTCATCACGAGATACAGAAAAACCATGTGCTAGAAAACCACAGATAAAAACTGCCCTTGTGTTTCTTAAGTCTGAATGTGACTGCCCTGACTTTTGAGGTCTTATGACTGCAAGACTTCAACTTAAACTCCATTTACCAATTTTTAAAGAACTTTCAGTCTCACTGGTTTCAGAAATTGAAGGAAAAAACAAAAAAAAAGTTTTCTTCTGTCAGGATACACTAACCCTCCATGACCCATTTCAGCGCTTTCCTGAAGTTTCAGGCGAGCCAGTAAATGCAGCAAGCACAAAGGAACACACCAGCATGTGTAAGTATCTCCTCGTCAGGCACCTGTCACACCGCAGACCACAGGCCGCAGTCTCCATACTCATCAGCAGAACGAACCGCCAACAGGGGCATGGTGCCTACTCTGCACTGTGACAGAGGCATGGAAAACAACTACCTTGCCAATTCCAGGGGAGAAAAGACGGTTGATATGGAGACCAAAAAATCCCACCATTTTCAATAGAAAACAAAGAGTTGAAGACCAGTAGTATGTATCAACACTGTGAACCGTATGACACCGTAGCACTCTAGACAATTAGAAAGCCATGCTTCTCAGGGTGAGAGGGGCAGAACTAGATATCCCCTCCACATCAGGAGTCCCCACTGTAGGAGCAGCTGAATGGGACTCACCACCCGGGGGACCTGCACTGGCTACTACTGCGCCAGCCATCAGACAGCAGTCTGAGCTCCTTTTAGGGGTTATCTTTCCCCCAGATGAAGCTCTTGGATTGAGTCTGACCCCGTACACAAATAAAATAGGGTCCAAAAAGCCCTGTCCAGGTTGCTTTAACTTCAAGAATCTTGCTCTAAAGATCTTCAATGCACCATGGGTTCTTAATGTCTCTCCTCCATTAAAACACATAAAAAGATGCTTCAAAGTGTTGGATTTGGATTGGTATAATGTATTCTTTAAATTCACAAAGTATCCTTATAAAGAAAACAAAATGTTTTAAACATTAGTACTGTAGTAACTATGACAAGCAGTAAAAATCTCACACTAAGCAAGTACTCCATGGGAAAAGGGGAGTTCTCCATGCTATAAATAGCCCCTTTCTCCAAGGACAAGGGGCACGCAGACACTAAGAGCTCCTGGTCAGTGAATGCCAACATGATGTGGCACCATTCTTCCTATTTCAAGGGATCCCCAGTGAGAGAAACAAGAGTCCACCCACCAGGACTTGGTGATTAGGTGGTTCCTATAAGTGGAAGCAACCCAGGACAGCCTCCAAGTAGAGAAGGAAGTGCTTTTCAGCTGACACACCAAAGGGCAGTTCTGGACTAATTCCCAAACTGTCACATCCACTCATCCACACCCACCTCTGCACCCTTCAGAACTGCGGAGCAGGAGGAATCAGGGTAGTCAAACAAAACCTCAGGGTTGCTTTCCTGACACTCCCACTTTAACAATGCAAGCAAGCACACCCTCGAGCCACTGATACGAGTTTCCCTGCAGACGCCCATCTGTTTGTTGAAACGTATTCATTGCACACTTGTGCTTGGAACTCAATTTGGGCCAAAAGTTCCCAGTACAGTACCACTGGCCTCCTGGATTAACAAACTTCAAGGCAGCTGCATTGCTAACGTAACAAAAAGTACACTTGGAAGAAGATAAGAAGAAACAATTCTGCACTGGAATAAACACTTCATAAGGACACAAAAAGAAAAGGTGCTCTGCTATGCTAAAGAGAACCTCACAGAGCCTGGGCTAACAGGAGAAAAGTATTAGCCCCTCAAGCTGGGCCCAGGTCAACCCGAATTCTAAGGGTCAGGAAACTGAAGTTAGAGTGGCGCTATTACCCACCGCCAGTGGTCACCTGGAAACTCCACACACAGAAGCCAGCATGACATTTCTGAAACAGGTCCAACCGTGACACTCCTCAGCTTAAAATCTGGATTTTCCCGCAGCCCACTAGGCCCCGGAGGCCCAGCCCCACAGGAAACCACCCTCCATAAACAGTCCCGGCTTCTGGAACTGAGTCTCATGTCATGCACTTTCCTCCACTAGCGCTCCGCTGGGTTTCTTGGTCAGCTACCAGGGACTCAGCTCCTCTAGGACAGGAGCTCGGTCTGTCGGTCATCACTATGGCCGCAGCGCCTGGCGCAGATGGGATGAACGAATGAAGAATGCCACATGTGGGTCTGGACAGCGCAGAGCCGCAATCAGCTTCCTTCAAAATCAGATGCTACCGCCTAGTTTGGGGAGGCTTTTCTTTCTAAGGCAGAAGACAACGGAGAGCGTTCGCTGCTGTCCATGGAACTGCCGCCGGGAGGGAGTGGCAGCGTGAACGCCGGCGGCTGCAGAGACACACCAGCCGCGGCCCCCACCACCTTCCAGGGGCCTGGGGCCGCCATCTCAGCCTGCCCCCGACCAGCTGTGCGCCCTCGAGCATATCGTGAGCCGGCTTCCCGCCTAGGGATCGAACCCGAGGAGAGCTGTCTGGGGTCGCATTGAGACCGCAGGTGCCAAGCGTCCCGCCTGCCGGGCGACAGGCAACCCGCGGCCACGCGCGAGGAGCAGCTGCAGCGACTGGACAGAAACAAAGACAAAGACAAAGGCGGCTCTTCCCAGACCCGTACCTGGACCTCCACCCGCCCCGCCCCCTTCGCGGCCCTCACCCGCTCCGGGAGGCTCCTGCGCGGCGGCCACCGAGATGAGCAGCAGGAGCAGCGCGGCGCCACCGAGGGGCAACCTCCAGTATGGCGTCGGCCCGCGGGCCACTCTGTGCACCATGGTCGGCCGGTCGTTCGGTCAGCGGCACGTTTCAACTCCTACACCAGCCTCAGCGGTCTCTGCCCGGAAGAGCCGCGACGCCGGAAGTGTCTCGCTGGGGCGGGGCTATGCGAGTGCGCAGCCGCAAAAGGCAGCTCGCCCCGCCCCCTCGCCATAGGGCCCGCCTCCCGGCGCGGCTTAGGCTCAGTGCGCCTGCGCGATTGAGGAAAGCCTCCCCTGTAGTGAGGGAAGCGGCTGAGGCTCAGTGCGTCAGTGCGTCTGCGCGGCGCGGAGGGGCGTGAACGGATGCAGGAGCTCGCCGCGCCTCCTGCGCCTGCGCGGCGGGGAAGGGCAACCAGTTGAGGGGACTGGAGGAGCTCGGTGTTTTCGGTGGCGGAGCGCGGTGTTTCGATGGCGGAGGTCACGGTGGCCTCCATCCTAAAGGGCTGCGGGCGTCCGGGACGGCGGCCCCAAGCGCTGCTGAGCTGCTCTTAAGCGAGCCCTGGAAGAAGTGCGGGTGGGCCCTCGTGGTCCGCGCGGACGCCCGCGCTCTTCGCCGGGGCTTCCCGCCCTGGGATCCTGCCGATGTCCGTGGGGGACTTTTCGTGGGTTCTTTATTTTTGTACGTTACCCACACTAGAAGCGGCCCCAGAATGGCCTGAAACGTGTGCTGCTGAGCTGTCACCTGCATTCCGTAGAGAAGCGCCCTTTCTCCTCCCTCGCTGTCCGCCGACGCCCCGCTGCGGCCTTCCGGGCCCCTCGGTCCATAAAAGGACTGAATACTGACAGGCATTTTTAAGGCTACTTCAGAAATGGCAAAAATACATTTACAGGTTGAACCTGAGCACAGTTTGCGCGCTTTAAGCCCCGCGAGAGCCGGGGCCGCCCGCTCCCTCGCCCGCAGCTGCTGTCTCGGTCGGGGACTCGCCGGTGCCAGGGACAGAACCTCCTGCCTTCCTAGTTCATGACCCTCGTAGATTCGCTTCTCCTTCGTACTGCTCTGCTTAGACTGGAGATGGGAAACGTGACCGCCGCACCCTCTGACGTGTTAATTGGACCCTCCCCGAAACAGGCACTGCCCGTCGTCAGTCCGACGCGGTGACTGTGACTGTGCGCCCGCCTCGTGGGAAGGACATCGCCGTCCTGCTAAAAGCCCCTCGGCCTCTGCCTGCCTGAGGGCCTCCTTCCCCTTCCTGCTTACGAGGGCGGACTCCATTCCTCCGGAGTTGGTGTTTCCGGGTGGGTCAGCCTCCAGCTGACTTTGAATCAAGCCCCGCTGAGTTAGATTCTGACGCTTTGGTAATTTGAGGTTGGTATTTTGGCGCCTGCAGATGGGCCCAAAGCCAGCCTCCTGGGTTCTGTGCCACTTCTCTAGCACCCAGAGCGCTGGCACCCACGGAGCGGCCTTGGCTTACCCGACCTCCTGGGAACCCGTCGGGGTCTCTGGCAGCCTCCCAGGGCTGAGGTTCAGACTCTGTTCCGCCCACCCAGGTCCACAGCCATGGGGCTGGCGTGGAAGGTTTTCAGGCAGGAGTTTCATTTGTTATTTCTCCAAAGAGATAGCTGTTTGCAGGTGCGTGGTTTCACTTTCTTTCCAGATTAAGGTTTTGTGTGTCTTACTTGCTAAAGTTCGCAACCTTTTTTCCCCTTCAAATTTGGACAAGGGGAAAGCAGTTTCTCTTTGAAAAGAAGCAGCGAGCGAATCGTGGCTTAAGCAAAACGCGTAATCTTTAAAATTGGCCAGGCTCTGGAGCTGAGTTCAGTTGACATGTCTAAACTTTCTTCTTGAGTAACCAGAATTTCCCTTATAGACTTTTGTCACGTAAGAGAACTCATAAACAATGGTCCATCCAGAACCAAGTCTTTCTCCAGGAAGGGCCCACCTTTGGAAACTCCAGCTGGATTCCTGTGCAGTGCTTATGGCGCCACCTCTTGTCATTATTTAGAAAAATGGTCTCACATAACTTGTGAAAAAACATTTCAGTGACCAAAACCGGGTCCCTTGAAATACCAAGCTAATTTACTTGTTTGCCCAATTGGAAAACGCTCGAGGATAAAGCAGTTTTAGGGAGAGTTTTTTTAAATGGTATTTGGAAGCATCCAAGAGAAGTTCTAATAAAGGTATTTCTTTACAAGAGAAAAAAAAAAATTTAAAATAATTTCTGAATTTAAAAAGACTGCTGAAACTTCTCCCCCTCCTCCCTCAGCTCCTGCTTCTCTTTATCCTTTGTTGTCTGAACTACCTCGCTCAGACCCCACCTTTCTTCCGCCTCTTCCTCCTCCGCCTCCTGTTCTGGGGCCATTTCTCAAGCAGCCAGTGTCTGATAGGGGCCAATCACGTGCCCTGGTTCGTAGGTTATGATCAAAGGTAGAACTTACAAATATAATCAAGGAATTTCCTGTGCTCACCAGGACCCTACTTGTTTTTCCAGAGAATTTAAATACCTGAGTGTGTGACCCTGGCTCTACTTTGGGAAAAATAAAAATTACTTTAAAAAGAGAGTTAACATAGTTCTCGTTGCTGACACAAGTGCCTGCTGATACAGCAGCTGTGCTGTCTGTACTAAATCCCACCTTGTTAGAAGGTTCCATTCCTTGGAGTAAAGAAAAAATTCAAAGGGTAGGTGTCACTAATCCTCCTGTAATGGCACATAAATCTCAGCTTATAGCTTTTAAACTAGGTCCTTTACAGGGGACCCACATTTTCCTTCTGGTTCTATCAGCTGCCATCCATCTTATAAAAAGAGACTTCTTAGAATTATAATAACCATGTTTCTTTCTCCCAAAGGGGGAAAATGTATTTAGAATTAACTGAGTTACTAGACATAAAAATTGTTTTGGAATCTAACTCAATTGCAATCCATATTGCCCTAGAAGACACTAAATTATTGAATAATGAAGAATTACAAAACCTACTAAAGGCAATACTTGATCAAATATGGTCAGAGTCTTCCACTGATACTGGAAGAATTCTCTTGGCTACTCCAATCAAAGTCCTTTACCATAGTGGACTTCTGTAGCATGTCTTTTAGGAGTCCCTCTGGATGAAAGTGTTGACTTCTCTTTACCTTTACTTGGGAAGGCAGACAGTATACACAGACAGCCATGCCCAGGGCTACCCTGAGAGCCCAACTTACACAAAAACAGTTCTCTTAGATATTGACGTGTTCTTTAAAAATTTTTAATACAACACATGGGCAGTTTACTCCTTTGCTCAGAAGATAAGCAAGCTTTTATAGAATGTTGGAAACAGAGGCTGGTGCCACAGAGAAAAATCAGCACTGAGACAAAGGATCTCTCAGCAAGGTAATTTTACTTTCTGCAGAAACGTGCTCCTGTTAGCCATCTGCCACGGGAGTACAATAAACAAAGGAAATGCAGACATATTCATCTTTTATGCATTTGGGGTCATCCTTACTGCTGTGTCTGATCTCCATTGGCCAGAGCCAGACCTCACAATCTAAAACTGAACCCAACTGGCTAACACTTAAACTTTCTTTAATAGGTAAAAGCAATAGAAAACAAAAAGGAAGTCCAAATAAGAAAGGGACAGGAAGTTGCTTGCGAAAGGACTTAGAAAAGTAGTAACATAAATATTCTGGTTAAAGTACAAGGACATAGAATGTACTACATGCCTGTGCACATGTCTAGCACAAATACCTTGGTTAAAGCACAAGGACATAGAATGTACTTATTCCTTTATATCTAACAGCTAGATAGGAGACCGCTTAACAAAGAATCTCTAGTAAAAGGCAAGAAGGCTTTGAAGAAGTCTTTCTTCAAAGGGCATTGCCACTTGTGAGCTGCGGCTGTAAAGAGACTATTATTTCTAACATTTGTTGTTATTATTATTTAACAAGAAAGGAAACTTTGAAGAGGAACTTCTCTACTTCCCACATAGAAGATGGGATACATTCATTACAACAGCCCTAAGGAGACATTAAATTTCTAAAGAAACACTTCAGTTTTATAAAACAAGTACTTGGGCCACTTAGTATCTAAAGAAGGACTTTCTGTTAATCTAGATTGAAAGGAATTTTAGCTTTCTACCACCAACAACCAAGAAACAAAAGAGTTTGGGGGACTGGCAGGATATTATAGAAATTGGATCCCAAACTTTTCTTTAAAGCTCAGCCCTTATATGCTCTCTTAAAACAGGACATGCCAGGCCCTTTAGAGTCAGCAGAAAAAAATTCACTAGTGTTCAAAATGATCAAATGTGACCTTGCTAATTCTCTGCCTTTGGGGCATCCAAATTATAACCTTCCAACTTTATTATTTGTCTAATACATGAAAGTGGTGGAGATGCTTTAGGGGGTCGTAAAACACAAAGATCAAAATAGACTCACAGGCATGTGCCAGCTCACAGCCTATGCCCCTTCCTTACTTGGGCTTCCTTTTTGCCTTTTGTTCTCCATTACTTTTACCTATTCAGGTAAGTTTTAAGTTGTTAGCCAATCAGATTTTAGTTTAGATTGTGAAATTCAGCTCCAACCAATGGAGATCCAACACAACAGTAAGGACCCAATGCATAAAGAATAAGTATGCCTGCCTTTCCTTTGTTCATGGTAGTCTGAGGCAAGATGGCTGACAAGGAGTACCCTTTCTGTGGAAAGTAAAATTGACTTGCTGAGAAAATTTTTTGTCTGAATACTGATTTTTTCCTTGCAATACCTAGGAACAAGCATTGTGTCTCTAACATTTAGTTTCCAACTTTCTGCCATAACTAGGTATTGAAGGTGTTACTTGACATGTAGCAGCCCCAACCAGTTATATACAAAAGGCCTTAAGCCATAGCAAGATGGGTATCTCATTATTAAATAATAAACTTACTTGAGAAAACCCGTGTTATAAAACCATATGGCTTTAGACATACTCACTGAAGCCCAAGGGAAACCTGTGGCTATCATAAAACTAAATGCTGTATCTATATCCCAGATAAATCAAATAACATTACTAAATTCATGGCTGACTTGAAAACCCACATAAACCAACCTTTCAGAGCCAAAACCTCCTCTAAACAACTGGGTAAATAGCTGGTCTGGATCTTGGCAAACTTAGTGACAAAAACTATTAACTTATTCTAGAAATAACAGTCACTTTTTATGTTTGTCCTGTTTGCTCTGGCTCAGCATAAAGAGAGAAAGTGGGAGAGATCCAAGATGGCCAACTACTAGCAGCTCAGGATTGTAGCTCCCAGAGAAAGCACACAGAACGAGAGGACGCCACATTTTCAGACGAATTTTTGTTGCTTATGGACTAGGAGATTCCCAGCGGAGGAGCCCCACGGGTAACCAGCGCGACTCTTTTGGCCAGCATGGCGGTTTTGCCAGCGCTTCGGTTCGGCGGTTCTCAGTGCAGAGTAAACAGGACTAGCTTCCCTTTTGGTCGACGTTTGGGTCTCCGGGAAGGCACAGTCGCCTGTTTACATGATTGAAATAAGGACTCAAGAGGGAAGCCAGACCGGAGATCTCCAAGCAGAAAAGCGCTATGAATCTTAATGCTGCTGTTTTAGCCGGTGCAGTGGATTACTCAGATTTTGGCATTGGGAATCAACAAGTTGGACATCCACTCGGAGACCTAAATTGAAAGTTGGCAATTGCAGAGATGACAGATGGATAAAATTACAATGACGGGAAGAAATCAGCCTAAAAATGCTGAGAATACCCAGAAGCAGAATGCTTCTCCTTCTACAGAGGATCACAATTCTTCACGATCAAGGGAACAAGGCCTGATGGAGAACGAGTGCATTCCGGTAACAGAAATAGGCTTCAGAAGGTGGATGATAAGGAACTTTTGTGAGCTAAAAGAACATGCTCTAGCCCAATGTGAAGAAACTAAGAACCTTGAAAAAATGTTTGACGAAATCCTGATGTGAATAGACAATTTAGAAATGAATATAAGTGAATTATTGGAACTGAAGAACACAATAAGAGAACTTCGTGAAGTATGCACAGGTTTTAACAGTCGAATTGATCAAGCAGAAAAAAGGGTATCAGAGGTTGAAGACCTACTTAATGAAATGAAATGAGAAGACAAGATTCGAGAAGAAAAAGTAAAAAGGAATGAGCAAAGTCTCCAGGAAATATGGGACTATGTGAAAAGACCTAATTTACAACTGATCGGTGTACCTGAATGTCATGAAGAGAATGAATCTAAGTTGGAAAATATTTTTCAGGATATTATTCAGGAAAACTTTCCTAA
>CAUYQU010036754.1:0-42228 GCA_963574635.1 Cheracebus regulus
GTCTATAGTCGATGGGCATTTGGGTTGGTTCCAGGTCTTTGCTATTGTAAACAGTGCCGCTATGAACATACGTGTGCTTGTGTGGTGCTCATCATCACTGATTATTAGAGAAATGCAAATCAAAACCACGTTGAGATACCATCTCATGCCAATTAGAATGGTGATCTTTAAAAATCTGGAGGCAACAGATGCTGGGGAGGATGTGGAGAAATAGAAACAGTTTTACACTGTTGGCTGGAGTGTAAATTAATTCAACCATTGTGGAAGACAGTGTGGTGATTCCTCAAGGACCTAGAAATAGAAATTCCATTTGATGCAGCAATCCCATTACTGGGTATATATCCAAAGGATTATAAATCATTCTCTTATAGGGACACATGCACACGAGTGTTCACTGCAGTACTGTTTACAATAGCAAAGATGCGGAACCAACCCAAATGCCCATCGATGATAGACTGGACAGGGAAAATGTGACACATATACACCATGGAATACCATGCAGCCCTAAAAAACGATGTTTGCATCCTTTGTAGGGACATGGATGAAGCTGGAAACCATCATTCTGAGCAAAATGACACAAGAACAGAAAATCAAATGCTGCATGTTCTCACTCATAGGTGGGTGTTGAGCAATGAGAACACATGGACACAGGGAGGTGAATATCACACACTGGGGTTTGTTGGGGGGTAGGGGGCTAGGGGAGGGACAGCAGGGGGTGGGGAGTTTGGAAAGGGATAACATTGGGAGAAATGCCTGATGTAGGTGATGGGGGGATGGAGGCAGCAAACTACCATGGCATGTGTGTACCTATCTATGCAGCAATCCTGCAAGTTTTGCACATGTACCCCAGAACTTAAAGCATAATTTAAAAAATGTAACCAGTTTAATTATGATAAGTGGATATAATGGACTGAATGTCTGTCTCTCCTCTAAATTCCTATGTTGAAATCCTAATCTCCATTGTGATAAGGTTAGGTGGTGGGCCTTTGGGAGGTGATTAGGTCACGATGGTGGAGCCCTCATGAATGGGATTGGTGCCCTTATAAAAGAGTCCCCAAGGAGCTCTCTTCTCCTCTTTTTGCCATGTGAGCATACAAGGAGAAGTCAGCAGTCTGCAACATTGAAGAGGACCCTCATCAGAACCCAATCAGTTTGGCACCCTGACCCCAGACCTCCAGCCTCCAGAACTGTGAGAAATAAATTGCTTTTTCTTATAAAATACCCAGTTTATGGTATGTTGTTAAAGCAGCCTGAACAGACTAAGACAGAGGATATCTGAGGTATATTTTTAACAAAATCATAGACAGCACAAAGTGAGCTGGAGAAAGAATGAGGGTGGAGTATTAGGAAGAGAGCACCATGAACGACTGAATCAGAATGCAATAGAAACACAATTGGCTGGAGTCAAGGTCCAAATAAAACAAGATGAACTATAGTAAATAAAAATATGGAATTCTCTGTGGTCAAAAAAACAGCTGCACAAGTATAAAATGTAGAAATAGAAGGAGCAGGATGTGTTGACAAATTAGTGTTTTTCAGAAATATTTAGGCATGGTATTGAATAACAGTCTCTGAATGTGTCAACACTGTACCTCTCCCCTTCCCAAGCTGCTTGCTGCTTGAGTATTTGTTTTCTCGGTGAGCTCCTCCAATGACTTACCCAGAAAGGAGAGTAAAAAAGGAAAGGTACCATGATGTCTTCTGAGACTGTGCCTCAAGAAACTCAGCCTCCTGATCCAGTATTCGGAGAACAAGTCTGCCTGCCACTCTCACTCTCTCTCTCTCTCTCTCTCTCTCTCTCTCTCTCTCTCTCTCTCTCTCCTTGGGCAGATCTCTATCAGAATCAAGGAAATTCTGGCTTGGAGCTCTGAGTACTCTCCTGTGCAGGAAGTGCTGCTTGGTGTTGGGTGTCTGGAATCTTCTTGCTACCACCTCTGGTGGATTGGATTTAATTCTTTCTCAGAAATGTCATGTGCTTCCATGCACTCCATTCTCCACAAGTACCCCTGGTCTCCTCCACTGCTCCAAGATTGCATCACCAGTGAAAAAGATCTTGGCAATCATCAGAGCCTGCCATCTCATGCTCCCTCTACTAAAATATTGACTGCCTCCTAACCATAGCCCCCCAGGAAACTGCCCAAGTGGGTCATCTCTAGCTTAGACAGAGGAAATACTTTATTCCAATATATTATCTGTACTAAACAAAACCTGGTAGGATCTCATTATCTTCCGATTTTTCTTTACCCTATCCTTCCTTATCCTGTTATTCCACTGTATCCCATCTCAACCTATCTCTCAGTGGGTCCCGTTTATTTATTTATTTGAGACAAGGTCTCACACTGTTGCCTAGGATGGCGTGCTGGGAATATAGGTGCATGCCACCATGCCTGGTTAATTAAAAAAAATTTTTTTAGAGATGGGATCTTGCTGTTGCCCAGGCTACTCTCAAACTCCTGGACTCAGGGGATTAACCCACTTCAGCCTTCCAACTAGCTGGGATGACTTGGATGAGCTGCTGACTCTCACATGGTCTTTTTCATTTTCTGGCACCTTGGATGGATTATTCAGAGACAGACTCCAGGATGAAAATTTGAGTGTAGGAGATTTATTGGAAAGTGCTCATGGGAACATCATTCAAAAGAGGATGAGGGAAGGAAAACTGAGCAGAGAGAGAAAGTGAACTAAGTTGCAATTGCAGCAGAGACCTCAGAGGATCCCATAATCCCACCAGGGCCTCTGATCTGGGAGGCAACTTCACAATTGTCTCAAATTGAGGCAACCGAGCTGAAACTTTGTATCCTGTCTGCACTCATGAGCCAATAGAAGTAGACTATCCCAGGGAGAGAGTGTAAACTTGCTCAGTGTAGCCTCCTTCAGCTAAGAGCATTTCCAAGAGGGCGATTTGCTGTGAGACAAGAGCCAATACTCTCAGTGCCTTGGTGAATGAGTGTCCTTGTCTTGGAGGGGGCATCTGAATGGCACACTACAGCATCCACTACTCCTAGGCATACACAGCTCAACACACTGAAGAGGAGAAGCTAGCTCTGTAACTATCTAGTCAGAGGAGTGGGCCATCTTCCTTTCCACTCCAATGAAACTCATGTTGCTACCTTTCCTAGGCAGTCTTTTTATTAGAAGGATTCTATTTTACTGGAAAATACTCAATACTCTAGTGTTGGGTCTTCTAGTGAGATTTTTCAGTCAGCTCTTTAGTGCTTTTCTTAAGCTCATGAAGACAAAAAAATCAAAGTGTGCCACACAGCAGTGGAAGGACCTTAGAGATGGCCTCGTCTAGTCCCTTCATTTTCAGTTTCTCAGAGACACGACACATCTTCCCCAAGGCCACACATCTGCTTAGCATTGGAATCAGAACCATAACCCTAGTCGAGTGGTCTTCGTTCCCCCAGCAAATGGTGCTGTGCTGCTGATGCTGTTCTATATAACTCATTAAGTTTGGAAGCATGTGTCCTGGCTCCTCAATGAGGCTGCAAACTGAGCCATTTCCTAAGCTTTTTTACAGAATAACATATAAAACAATGGGAGAAATAGTAAGAGCTTGTCCCTGCTAAGATTTCATTCAACCACTGTGTAGGGTTAAACATTAATGCATTTTTCAGTTTTTTCATACTGCACACTGGTGATTTTCTGGCTATAAGTTATAACAAAGTTTATCATTCAAATGGCCCCCTAAAGTGCAAGTTGTCTTAGAGGAATAAATAGTGCCTAATATGTCTGTTTTTCTGGTAAAGGAGAGAAAAACAGAAAACTGAATAATATGAAAAAGAAACAAGAGGAAAAATTAAAAACACAAGTAGCAGTGGTTTTAGCCCCGGTGGAAAACATACATTTATTGGGAAGAATTCTCAGCAGGAACAGTGGAAATCTTACATTTTCTAGTTCAATTACAACATCAGGATCTTAGATATTGGTAAGAGGCTTGTTTCCAAGAACTCTGATGCCGAATCAATACAGTCCTAAGTGATACATTAGAAGTACTGCAGAAAATGTCCTACCGTTATTAATAAATTGTTCCATAGCCTTCCATATATTTTTTCTTACACATTTAGTCATTGTTTAAATTACTGTTTTACTGAAATGAAATCATGAATGTTGGGGATTTAGGGAAAATAATGCTGCAATTTGTAAGCCAGCCAGTCTGGCTGTTCTGTCTACAGGTTGAACCATCAACTTATGATACACGATGGATTCGCCTAGGAAATTCTCAGATCAGCAATTTGTTATGAAAACGCACTATGCTGTCCTTTGGACTCAAATTTGAGAATACTATTCAGATATTAGCTGGATGTGTTTATATTTATTACTTTTAATGTGATTGCATGGTGCCAGGCAACACTTTTCTCTGCTGGATACTGTTTGGCCTTTGGCAAAGGAAGGAAGCTATGCTGCTTAACACCCAGCACCTTCGAAAGGGTCCCTTAGCCCTTCCCAGACTCCCGATTTTCTTCAGATAGCAGTCATCTCTTTACTATGAAATGAGGCTTTTCACTCCAAAATTACAAATAAAGCTTCGAATAGAATGCCTCTGAGAGAAAAGGCATGTTGATGAAACATTCATGGTATTTTTGAGGTAATATTGAGAAATGATCCTTCCTACTCTGGACTTTGAGCAGAGATGATAGGTGTGATATGTTTGGACACAGCATCTGATGTGTACAGTAACAGGTGCAGAGCAAAGTTCTCTTACATTAACTAAAGAATAGAATATGGATAGGTGGATCCCTATTGATTGAAGATCTATACTTGAAAAGTATTGTCTAATGAAAAATGTGACAAAAACAGAGACTCGAGAGATGTCTCACAGGAAATCTACACATTAGGGCATTTAGTGAGGACTTCTGTTACAATGTCGTTTGAGAGGGTCCAGAATGGGCCATTCAGCCATTATTTTCTCTTCTACCAGCCTTGCATGGAGGGATACTAGAAATTTTACCTTTTGTCACACAAATTTGGCCTTAAAAGGAAAAGTGAACGGGTTGGATACATACACACAGAGCATGGTAAAGTTAATCCCATGCATAGTTTGGTTTGGGGGAAGTGAGAAATATTAAAATGTTTTTTAAAGAATCCAGAAAGAAGGGCAGCATATACATTTTTCCTCTTTAGAAAAGTTTGGTGTGAGCTGCTTTTTATTTCAGAGAAATGCACAAACCTAACTGAATCCCTTTTCCATCAGTACAATCAGTTTTATTTAATTTATAGACCATAGCAGAATTCCTTAGAGATCACCTGTTCTAACCCTGTCATTTCATGGATACATAAATGGAGGTCCAGACTTACTGAAGGTCACATATCAGCCCATGTGGGCACAGATACATTTATGATCTCATCTTACATTCCTTCACACTGACAACTCCACCCAAGTTACCCAAGGAGGGCCTCTTTCTACTGGGGCCAACCCCTTGTTTCTTAGAAACAAGAAACCATAGAATATCCTGTAGGTCATTTCTCCTGGAGAAATAAGTGAGACCACTAAATGTCAGCCACAGAGGATGAGAAGAAAAGGAAATGGGCTATGAAGGAGCCCACATGGAAGGGACAATGGCAACTTGCTTCTTTGTGTGTGTGTGTGGAAGAATGATTTATTAGACAGAGAGAGAGGGGGAAAAAAGACAGCTCCCACAATGTTGTGGGAGGGGAAGGCAACTTGCTGCTTCTGCCCCATTCATACCTTCCATTGCCTGCCAAGGTAATTCTCCAACTTACATACACATCTGTATGTCAGAACAGCATTGTTATCTCCATTTTACAGAGAGTAAACTGAGGAATAGAGCAGCCAGAATATTTGCTTCTGGGAAGACGTCAGGCAAGGTCAGCAGAAAATATAGTTCTGAGACCAGAGGAAATAGAAAAGCTTCCTTGTGCTATAATGGGCCTAGATTAAAAAGGTTTCCTGGGAAGAGTGGCGTGATCATAAAGGGCCTTAATTTCTGCCCAAAGCCCAAGAAGAGGGAAATGTTTCTGACTACAGAAAGGAGACAAGAACTCTAATTATGCTGGAGGTAATCTGACAGAAATGTCGTTTGGGGATAAGATCCTTTGGAGAAAATTTTACGAGTGAAGTTGATGCTTGCCTTTGGCTGGCTGGCAATTTAAGATTATGAAAACCCAGAACTACAACTTTTAATAATGTTAATAAATGTCACCTTTGTCATTTCTTTCATCCTTATTTACAGTAAATTATTTCTTATCCTGATTCAATTCATCAAGCATCATTTGACATCTTCTGTGTTCCAGGCCTATTGACTATACCGGAGATTCAAAGATGCAAAGATTTCAGGAAATCTCAGGCTTTGATGAATAATCAGTCCAGACTTTCAAAACATGTTGCAGTGTTCCTATAAAGCATGAATGTTTACAATTCTAAAACTGGAAACAAAAATAAAACAAGGATATGTGGAAATATTCTGCATGACTGTTAGAAAAAAATAGCAATAATAAGAATATAAACAACATTTCTTTTGTTTCTTTTAAGAAACAATATTTCTTAAAAGCAACCTCAAGAATTGGCAGTGGCAAATGAGACCTTTCATGCAGACAAAAAAGTGACTGCAGAAGAAAGCATCTTGTTGATGAGAAAGAGTAGTGGGTCCATCTGCTCAGGAGAAAGTTTTCAAAAAATAACTTACATAACTCCCTGGGAGGCTACAGGACCCTTGCTGCTCCTGTATTTTCAGACTAACATGTTTCCCTCTCTGAAATATAAGCTACTTGGGCATTTATAAATTATGTTGCAATATGAGGCAAATTTACTGCTTTCAGGATGACAGGCAGAGTTTGCAAATCTCGTTTTCTTCTTGCTTAATCCCTGGATTTTACCTATACTCTGAATACAAGTAATGCACATTAGTCAATTAATAGGCTGTTAAATGACAACAGTTTCGGGCAATTTAATTACTGTTGGTAAAATAAGAAATGAGTGATTGCATGTCAGTAACCAATTCCAGTTCCTTTCCTTGGAACAGATTAACTTTGAGTCATGATAGTTTCTCCGGAAAAAAAAAGATTGATTGTTGCTGTGAACATATTAGTTGCCATTTCATGTATTAAGGAAATTTAAGTTTTCATGTTGAATCTTGTGTCGTCTCTTGTCTAGATGGGATGTGGGAAAGTTATACCAATGATATTTATTTGCAAATATAATAATGATATTGACTTTTAAATAAATTAATTAAAATTGTTGATGGAAAGGCCAACGCAAGAATAGGAGTCCTTTGACTTTCTGTCCACATTTGTCCTCTGCTCCCCTTGCCAATTCCAGACCATTTACTCTGTTTTATTAGCTGAGTGAAAATCAAGAAAAAAAATCAAGGAACAATAACCTTAGTTTTAGTGATTTTTCTTTCTCATTTTTACTCATTTTCCTTAGAATAAACCCCAAAATGTTTAACATAGTCTGTCTCGGTAATCTGGCTCCAAAAATTTTACATGTTAATTTGTTCGAAGTCTCTAGTCTCGACTGTAGTCTAAGTCTGATGAAGGCAGTTACTTAATCTCTTTGGTTCACTGTTATCTGAGGGATTTTAATAGTGCCCAAGCCAACATTAATTGATGAGTAGAACAAAAGATGGCTAAGGACAAGATCTCACTAGTTACTTAGGATTTTAAAAGTGAGCTCTGAATGCATATAAAAGAGAGAAGAGTGGATTGTCTAAAAACAATATATAGGAAAAAGTGAAAAATTCTACACTCTGCTAATGAAACGAAGGATTGGACTGTCTCACAGATCCTAAGATAAAGATAAATTGGACCTGAAAAAGTCTGAGCAATGAAAAAGCTGAATTAGAAACAGTAAAACTGTCAATCTTTTGTCCCTACCCACCCGGAGATTAGAAAACTCATTGCTTGCATCTCTGTTGATCATCTTCGTTGATAAATGTGTTTAGTAGCAATTAGGTGTGTTAATACCTAAGTCTGCAGATGGTTTCTTTAGAGCAATTAAGATTTTTGAAATATAGCCTTCCTCTGCAATCCCCTATTATTAAATATTTATTAAAAAGCAAAGAAGATTTGTAGTTACATTTAGGAAAGATTATAGGGTTTACAGTTTACGGGGATGAAACCCCATAACAATCACTTTCAATGATTGGATCATCTTGCCTTACAATTAATTGCTTTATTGCATTGACATCTGGAGGGAGAAGTTTTGGATCAAGTGCTAACAAATCCACATACCTTCTTACCCATTTAAATATATCTTTCAAATACAATCCAAGACCCCTATGTACTCAGTCTACTACTGGAATAGGATCTAGGCAGACACAAGTCCACACCTCCTGTGCACAGTATAGATCACGGCAAGAATCTCCTAATTGGTTTCTCTGCCTCTAGCTTCACCTTCTACAAGTGCATCCTCTATTTTGGAAAGTTATCTTTCTAAAATGTAAAATTGATTCTTCCATTCATTGCTTCAAAGCCTTCCAGAATTTTTCAGCTGATAAATTAAAATCCAAATGGCCCCTGCCAGCAGAGATCTTGCACAGTGTCCCTCTCCAGTTTCACGCCCTGCCACCCAGAACTCTCACCGCACACCTGGCCATTCATGTCCATGTGCACCTTGCTAGTCTGTGGCTGCGACACTCTCCACATTTGTTGAGCAAAAAGCCCTTTATTTCACCAGAACAGCATAGTGATGAAAAAAAGAACAGACTCTGAAGCCAGATACTTGTGTTCAAATCCTAGCTCAGTTGCATAGTAACAGTGTAATTTTGGACAAGTTACTAGTTTCCTGGGTTTTTGTTATTATGATGATAGTGGTGCCTTTCTTATTGAATGGGTTAACACATATGAAACTCTTAGAGTAGTCCCTAGTTCACAGTAGGGGCTCAATAAAGTCAGTTACCAGTACTCACCCTCCAAGTCCTGTCTCCAGCATCATCTGCCCCATGGTGTCTTCGCTGATCTCATCACCTGCCCTCGCCCCAACTCAAGCAGGTCTGATCACTCCAAAGTCAGTTTCACCCACTGCAAACAGAAATCATCTATTTATAGATCCAGCTCCCCACGCATTGTGTGATCATGGTCAGAGGTTTGCTGAGTTTCTACTGGTGTTCTGAAAACCTATCCCAACATCCAACATGGGTAACATAAAAGAAGTTCAATAATTACATTTGAATAAACGAATGAACAAATAAAAAACACCAAAAAAGGTAAACTGGAAGTGCTGAAGGGCAGGCTTTTGGAGTCCTGCTGAGTGATTAGGCTCTTCAGTGGCACAGGTGTGAAAGGGATCCAGGCTAGATCTGATTCCGATCACATGGCTCTTCTCCAGTGAGAGGAGTGCAGCTAAGCCTCCAACACTTTGACTTTGTTGGGTCCTAGCTGTTGAGGGGTGCAGGGTGTGGAGCATCAATCACAGGGATCTCCTTTTGCTTTCTAGTCACTGACTCCTGCCAGGAGGGATCTCTCATTTTTCTTCTGGGTCATTTACTGGCTTATGGAAGCTGACCTTTTCCAGGGGCCAGGCAGAGCTGCTTCTCTAAGGAGGCTGACGATAGCACGGAGTAAGCACTGACTGGGTACCTGTCGCTGGGCTCAGTGCTGTGCACAATCTATTTCATGACAGTATAGAGTTAACCTTAGTTCCTGAATTGAAATCCATCCCTGCTCCACTACTGAATAGCTCTGTCCTTGGGCAAGTTACCTAGCTTCTCTGTGTACTATATCTTCAGACATAAAATGAGAATAATACCAATAATGATACCCACCTCATAGCACCATTGTAAGGATAAATTCATTCAATCCATATAAAGCCTTTAGAATAGTGCCTACTACTATATCCTAAGTGCTCAGAAAATGTTTTCTGTGGTCACTGTAACTATCCCCATTTGACAGATGAGGAAACTGAGACTCAGACAGATGAAATCATGTACCAAAGGTCACATGCTTTCTAAGATTCATCACTGCCCCTACTCCAGTAGTAAAATCTCCTTCTGTCCCTAGTCCATCGTCTTCTCAGGCAATGCAGAGACATGATCCCCAGCATGGTTCCTGAACAATGAGGCACAGATATGGCACATACACACACAAAATACCAACAATCTGCCTACGCAGTTTTTTTTTTTTGAGACAGAGTTTCACTGTGTGGCCCAGGCTGGAGTTCACTGGTGCGAGCCATCTCAGCCCACTAAACCTCTGCCTCCAGGGTTCAAGCAACTCTTCTGTCTCAGCCTCCCAACTACCTGGGATTACAGGTGCTTGCCACCACACTGAGCTAACTTTTGCATTTTTAGTAGAGATGGGGTTTCACCATGTTGGCCAGGCTTGTCTCAAACTCCTGACCTCAAGTGATCTACCCACCTCGGCCTCCCGAAGTGCTAGGATTATAGGTGTGAGCCAACATGCCTGGCCTGCCTATGCAATATTTAGAAAAAACTTAAACTAAAAAAAAATTTCTGCTTATCTGATATTGAGAGCTAACTGGAAGTCCTATATTTGTATTTGCTAAATCTAGACAAATTACAAGGTGGGGGTTTGTATGTGTGTGTGTGTGTGTGTGTAAAGTCACTTGCACCATCAAAGAACTTTTGTCACCTTATTGCTGGAACTCTTGGGGAGGAGCTTAAGTTACAGGGCAGACCATGAAGGCAGACATCCTGTGTCTCTCTGCTCTTATGAAGAGCTCCAAGATATCAGGGAACATCTTCGATGCTAGCAGAATATATCTGTTAGAAGACATGAAGTAGGTCTGTTGAAGATGGTTTAACAAACTCATTAAATAAGAGAAGTGGGATCTGATTCCTTGGGAGCAGCTCGTGATCAACCTCGGCTCAGCCTGCATCATGGTACTTCCAAGAGATTTCCATTTGCTGAATATGTTATGATGCTTATTTACCTTCCTGACTTTAGGAGATTTAACATGCATGATTGCAGGTTGAAAAAATTGTGGTAGCTTGTGGGGCTGCCCATTGAAACTCTTTTTTTCTAATATTTGGCTTGGGTTAAGTGAGAAATGACACCATCCTAAAATCATCCTCCTCCATCCATCCCAGGAATGCAAGATTCACTTTTACCTTTTCCAGCAAACTTTACACTTTTCAGATACCATGTGCAGCATCTATACTGCCCTTACTTCAGGAGTCTTATGAAGAACTTGGGCTGTTGTGGAGGCAGATTCCGACATGTCACTGCTGGATTCCAGACATCCAGACACGTGTGGATTTGGGGTCACGTCATGCCATATGCAGGTCAAAGAGTAGCATCCTCTTAAGACTGGAAATAGGGATGTAGGGTATTATACCTGGCATTTTCTTCAGACCTCTCCCTAACTTCCCATACCTTGTTTCTTAGTCAAGGACTTTGGTTCTTACTCTGAGCCTTGCTAGTAAGACTTTCAGACAGTGGAATTGTATTGCTTCTTTCTACTTCTGTTCATTCTTTGCTTGCTGGTGTCTCTGGATACTTTTCCTTCTCCCTCTCCCCCTACCCTTCCCTCCCTCTTCTCCTCCTCCTTCTCCTCCTCCTCCTCCTCCTTCTCCTCCTCCTTCTCCTCCTCCTTCTCCTCCTCCTTTCTCCTTCTCCTCCTTCTCCTTCTCCTCCTCCTTCTCCTCCTCCTTCTCCTTCTCCTTCTTCTCCTCCTCCTTCTCCTTCTCCTCCTCCTTCTCCTCCTCCTCTTCGTCCTTCTCCTCCTCCTCCTCCTTCCTCTTCTTCTTCGACGAGTCTCATTCTGTCTCCCAGGCTGGAGTACAATGGCACGATCTCAGCCCACTGCAACCTCCAATTCCTGGGTCCAAGTGATTCTCACCTCAGCTTCTCAAGTAGCTGAGATTACAGGCAACCGCCACCATGCCCAGCTAGGTTTTTTTTTTTTTTTTTTTTTTTTTTTGGATTTTTTGTGGTGCTGGGTTTTGTCCATGTTGGGTCGGGCAGTCTCGAACTCCGGACCTCAGTTGATCCGCCGGCCTCAGCCTCCCCAAGTGCTGGGATTACAGGCATGAACCACTGCACCCAGGCTCGGGATTCTTATTTCCTTTACTAGGGCTCCTAAATTTACTACAGTGGCCTAGAATTCCAAAAAGCCAGGATCCTTTGGTCCTTTGGCTGCCTGACCTACCTTCCCAGGGCTGTCTACTTTCATGAGGACGAGGAAGAACTCTCATGGAGGAGAGAACGGCCCCCAGAGCCACAGCTGTGGCTGCGTTACCACGAAAGCAGGCGGACTTCCCACCGGGCCATCTCATTCTCCTGCTCATCTGTTGTGTATTGTAAGTGTCCAAGTAGAAGGATAACTGATACTGACAAATATTTTGAGGTAAATGAAGGGCAAATTACCTCAATTTGTTGAGGGCTAATGTTCTTATTCTACATCTCTAGGATATCTGCTTCAGTGTTCTGAAAAATTATTTGGTTTTCTTGAAATTATTTCAACGTCTTTTCATTCTGTTTTGAAAGAAATAAGACGCTCAACATCTGATGCATGCAGGCAAAGGTGTCCTAAATGAATAAAGTTGGGAAGGATCTTTGTCTTGTCACATCATCTCTGATATTCCAAATTCTCTGGCTTATTCTCCCTGTTCTCTACAAATTGGCTCTTCATATTAAAACGTTTAAAAACTGCCTTCCTGAGATACTTTTCCTGTTCAATTCCTTGGAACGAAGATTTATCTGTTAGTTATTTTCTTGGTGAAGAATTAATTCCCGAACTTGATTTGGGAACGCTGAAATCGACTAAGGTCTCTTGAGTTACTCCATATTCCATTCCCAGGGAAGTTTCTCCTCTCCTGAATTCCACAGCCAAACTTTAAAGGCTTCTCAGACAGCATCAGGCTACATGAAATAGACAGAGGTGGTTGTTTAGCCCAGAGCTGCTGACCCAACTGTGGACCATAATTCATAGCATGAAAAGACAGTGGGCTCAACAGCAAGGACAATATAAAATTGCCCTCTCTAACAGGATGATGACTTTGCCTCTGTTGTGATGTTCAGGTTGCTGGCTTCACAAATGGAGGGAAGGGAAAACGAGCAAAACTGATGATTTTACTCTCTTATTTAAGGTTTTACCAGGTTGCTGTTCTTTGTAAAAGAAAGTTCAAACACTTTTGTGTGGCCCATACCAGGCACTTCAAAGTCTTGTGTGGCCAATCTAATTCCCCAATATTTAATTAAATGCACAAATGTTGTTTCTCTACTCAACTGGAAGTGGGCAGGCCTAGTTCCAAGAACGAGGCTGCATTCCCTGCCCTTGGAGCACGGTCTCCAGGGACGACAAATGCACCTCACTGAGCCTCTCCCAGTTATCCCACACTTCACTGGGCATTTTTTTTTTTTTCAAAACCACTCATAATTCCTCACTTCATAGCTAAGCCTTGATCTGTCCTTTCTTTTCACATTTGAACATGCAATTTCATTTAAGAAAATTTTATATATAATTTAAATAAATAGAAATGTATATATTTGTAATTGTACACACACGTATCCTTCATGGCCCTATCTCTGCCAAATATATGTCTCTGTGCTCTCCACATTCACAGACATTAGTGTGTGCTGCAACAGTCTGTTGTGTCTGGTTTCATGTCTGTTGCCCTTGCAGACACTGCTCTAAGGGCAGGGAATACTCTCTCATCCTTGTAACAAGGCCCGCCCATTTCCAGTTGAGTAGACGAACAACATTTGTACCTTTAATTAAATATTAGACGATTAGACTGGCATTATGCTTCAGGACATAACCACAAATTAAAAAATGATTTACTTTGTACACACACACACACACACACCCCTCAATTCTATATTATCAAGGTTGCAGTTGCAGAGGGCAAGACAAAATTCAGCAAGAAATTCCAAGTGCCTTCTACACAAAATATGCATAAGAAATACACACTGTAGTTGATATCGCCAAAGGAAATGTGAAGTTATTAGGCAAAAAGCACAAGATGACATCATCAGGCACAAAACATGTGCTCCAGATGGTAGGAATGACGCAGGAAAGGCAGAGCACAGAGGAAGAATGAGACGTCAGGGAAGGCTCTGAGGAGGTGAGACCATGCCAAGGGTGAGGGGATGCATGGAGGAAGGTCCTGGGGTCAGAATCGAAGGACTTCACTAGCCAATCATCAGCTTGGAGAGGAAGGTGAGAGGGACACCTTTTAAGGAAAGGGCATCCAATACCAGATGGAAATCTTGTCAGCCAACATTGGCCTTATGACCTTTGACCTTCAACCTTTCTTGTTCTCCTACTGTCATACTTTTTAAAATGCCCAATTATGAAGTTTAGGAGAATGCCTGGAGAGAAATCACATTTTAGATTAAAACCCGAAAGCATTCATAGTAGAAATTACTTAACACTGGTTATGATATTTTTATGAGAATAGGCCCTGAATTCTCTAAATTTGTCTACTTGACTCTTACTTTTTTTTAACTTTTATTTTAAGTTCAGGGATACAAGTGTAAGTTCTTTACATAGTAAACTTGTGTCATGGGGGTCTGTTGTACAGATTATTTCCTCATCCCCAGGTATTAAGCCTACTTCCCATTAGTTTTCCGGATTTTCGCAATCTTCTCCCTCCTCCCACCGCCCACCCTCCAATAAACCCCAGTGTGTGCTGTTCCCCTCTATGCGTCCGTGTGTCCTCATCATGTAGCCCTCACGTATATAAGTGAGAACACGTAGTATTTGGTATTTCGTTCCCGTGTTCACTTGCTAAGGATAATGGCCTCCAGCTTCAACCCTGACTCTTCCTATCATGTCATTTTAATAAATCTGTTGTTTAATTTACTTTCTCTTCATATTGAAAAAGAAGAATTGAGGTTGAGGTTGCAGGGTAGGGTGAGGAACTTGTGTAGGAAAAAAAGAGAGTATCTTTATTTTCTCTAATTTTTGAAATGTTCATTGATGAGGAGGGCAGGCAACAAATCATAGTAGTATTAGCAATACTGTGACTTTGTCACCAGTAGAAGTCACAAGGAGCCTATCCTATTAGGGTTGTTGAAGCTATCTGAAAATATCACCAATGTCCATCACCACTTTGAGATTATCCTTGTCATTAGAGTCCCCTCACAGATATTCTTATCGAATGCATTAATGAAGAAGTGTACATACAAGTACATAACAATTTTAAAATACTTTCTTAACTGTTTCAACATAATTGATTTCCTTTGTATTCTAGTGTATTTTATTTTATACTTTTAAGCTATGGTTCTGAGAAGGGCTCCACACTTCTCTGCAGCCTCAGATGCAGGGAGAGCCCCTGACTAATGTCTGTTGCATGAGAATAATACTGGTACTTCTCTCATAAGGTGTGGTTGCAGTGATTATATATGCTAACTCATAGCAAATTCTTTGCATAGTGGCTTGAGACATAGCTCCTAATGACCCTTACTTCTTATTTTCATTATCACCACAAGGGAAGGCAGAGTCCTGAAGCATCAAATGCTGCACTTTGAAAGTCATGCAAATTCACTAGACCCCTCCATCATCCTCAGAATGAAAACCTGAAAGGGCACTGTGACATGATTCCAGGCAGCCGATACCTGAACATACGTAAATGATTACCAAGAGATAGTTTGCCACCCATCTGTTAAAAAGAAATCAGCTTCTTAATCAATTGCTTCAAAACAAACCTTTTTGATTCTCCCTACTAGTGACAAAACCTGTCACACAAAGCAAGGTAATAAAAAAAAATGTATAGTGCAATCATGAAAAGTGAGCATACTTTTTTTTATTCATCCTATTGTTTCTATCAAATCAAGTTCTGTTTTTTTCCACCCATCTTTTGTTGTCATAGTTGAGAAATTTAGCATTGCGCCTAAAATATTTCGCATGATGAATTATTAAAAATCTGTAACCGCTGGACAACCTTACTGTGGTACAGGGTGTTTTGTTTAGTTTTGTTTTGTTACGTTCCTTAAAAAAATTACCTCTTGTTTTGCTGTGAGGGGAGACAGCTAATGAAAAATGGCCCAGAATTATTGTGAAACAATTGTCTGTAGTGTAATCAAGTCTGTTCTGCCCTCCAACTACTCCAGGATATAATGATACATGTATCATTAAGCAGCTGCTATGGATGCCTGAGGAAACTGGTAGAAATTTGTACCTATTGTTTTCCTTTCTCCAGCCTCGTTTCCCAAGCATCACCCATGTTCTCTCATTTCCCTCATGCTCTTTGGAATATGGCTGCAAAAATTTTGTGAAATACAATCATGTATCTTCACACTTATATAAACTTGTGCTCACACACACATATACACATACACACACACATTTCCTTTTCATAAAGCAACCATACAATAAAACATTGCATTCTTCTGGGAACTTTTTGTAATTATGCAATGCATAAAGTAAGCTTTTTAGGATGGTGATTTTTAACACAGAAAGCAGGGTTCAAGGGGGAGTGTGTGACTAATGTTTAATTAGAACAAGCTTCCAAAATAAAGCAATTGTTTGTTTAATGGCTGCTAAATTTCATGTAGCACAAGGGCTCCAGCTTGATCTCTCTCTCCTCCCTGTCTTTCTCTTTCTGTGCATGCATGTGTGTTTCTGGTCATCAGGCAATTCTAAATGGGGTTCAAAGCTGCATTCTTAGTACCATAGTCCTCCAAACTACAGGCAGAGTAAAACAGATTTGCCCAACAGCCACTCTCATGATAATGATAAGATGATATCACAGTATTTACAAATGGTCGCACTTATCTTTCATTTTCTGTCACGATTTCCATCATTTCAATGTTGCAGAAAGAAAAAACGTAGGAAAGAGAGGGTTGTAAGGCAGTTTTATTTGTAGGAAAGTCTCCTTTCATAGGATATAAGTTTTAACTTATATATCAAGAAGTTTTCAGTTGAATGTTTTCTCTTTGCCTATATTTTCGATGTCATGACATGGCCACAATCAATACGGCACTCTCTCTATAACTAACATATGGCTAAGATAGGTTTATCGATTGCATCATGCAATTAATACAAGCATATGAATAGATAAGCAACTAAAAGCTGTAATTTTAGTTTAGTGAAATAACAAAATTAATATGGTGTAAATAAGAACATCAACATGGCCCTGCCAATAGAGAGAGAGCGTTCAATGTCATATTTGTGTGTAAATGTATTTTGGGACAATTAGAATTATCCTAGGGTGGATTTAACTTGTGCATTTTATATTTGTGTTCTATATCTGCAACAAAAATACCCCTATGATGTGTATTCAAGTGCCTTTTCATTGCTATAAATGTATGCCCAAACTAATATGATTTGCCTCTCAGCCATATAAAAACAGTGATCCATTTAAACAATAATTTAGAACTGAACAGTAATACACACTTGAGACAATATGGGAAATAGGACAATCTTTTAAATGATTTTTTATGCTGTCCAACAATTTTCAAACCTGTATATGGACAAACAGAAATCTTCCCAAAATGTAAGTTAATTTTGAAGTAAAATTCAGTGTAGAGAGTAGAGCAGAGGCAGATGTTTTCAGCTACAACCTGCTGGACCACAGTTACTGTCCTCATGCAGGATCCCACTAAACAGAGTGTATTATGTGTTCACATATTCAGGATCAGAAATTACCCCAAGAAATACTAGTTCATTATTATTTTTAAATAAGTTTCACTAATAAGAAACTATGGGGCTATTAATCCAACTAAATAAAGTAAATATTTAGACTTGGAACACAGATGAGTCAGAAAATTGGCTTTAATACTTTTAGAAATCGGAATGCTATAATGAAAGCTACTCACTTCAAGTTGCAACCCTTATACTAGAAAACTAAGGGAGAATAGCGGTCGGGATGGAAAATGGTGTCGGAAGTATCTCTGTTCCAGTATGTTCACTGGTCATGGTCCAAGGAAGATGACCATTCTTCAGAGGAGATTCATTGTGCACCATTCCATCATCTCTCAGTTTATTCAAGAGATCAGCCAAGCCTTCAGCACAGAACAACCATACTTTCTGTTCAGAGAGCAGAGCCATGCATCACTGCTGATGACACCAGCCCTCTGGAGCAGCAGTGCCACACTGTTCTGAGTGGCAAGGCCCTTGAGCTGCCACTTCTCCTGTGGCATGAGAATGGTTCTTCCTATCTGTACCTTCTCTGACTCACATTCTGGGAAGCACTAAATACCCTCCAAGGGCACAGAGGAGAAGGAATGCCAGGGCACCCTCACTCATTCTCAAAGTAGTCTCATTTCCTCCTATTTCAAAGCATGTTATCTCCTTATCAGAACTCATGATCACTTGCTTTGAAATTTACATTGATAGCTAGGCATCTAGGAAACATAATTGTGTTATAAAATAACAAGACTTAAAAACACTATCATAAAACAAAGCGTAACTGAATGTAGAGCACAGTACAGTAGCTAGAGTCCCTATATCTCAACGTTTTTTGGAAGTGAAGTCTTACAATAAGACTCTTAGATAGTCAAAGTTAAAACTTCAGGAAAATCGCATAACTTAGCTGGACTTTGAGCCAAAGGGATGAGCTTCAAGTTTCATGCTTCATGTGAATAGGCATTTTTGAGACTCATATTCCAAATCTGTTGCAAAACTTTATTTAGCTGAACAGCCAAGGGGATTAATATATATTAATAAACTTGAGGCTTTACTGATGCAGCAAAGCTTTGGTAATTATTAATCAATGAGGAATGATAAATCTCCCAATATCCTCCTTATGTTCTTTCATTGGGACCATCTCATGGGGAAGAATACAGGTTCTAGAATAGAAATCAACCAGGAACTGCATCAAATTAATATTTTAATATTGAAACTGACTTCAAGATTTTTCTAAAACAATGGATTTCAACTGAAATGGAAAAAACACCCAAGTGTACTATTTCAAGTATATACATTTATTTTCCAAAAGTATTGAATGGTAGTAGAACTGGAATGATGTCCTGAACCAAAACTCATCTAGTCTCCTCTCTCATTATGTCAAAATCTAGATTCCAAACTCTAAAAGTAAAATAATTAAGAGCAGGCTTTAATAGGCTTTCTCTCTTCCTAAAACCTACTGAAAGACAATGGAATGCTGTGTCAAATTAGTTGGCATGCCATTCAGATGTTAGTAGAAAGATCTTAATGCTAAAATACATCAACATTCAATCTTTTGTGGTTTGTGGGAATGGAAAAACAAACACCAAATAAGTCCCAGTATTTGAACCACAGCAGAATAGGACATTTATAAAATTCTCCCAAGGAAGCAATTTGGCAAAGACCAAAGAGAGCAAAGAAGCTAGTCTGGGAACCAGGGTATGTTTGTGGCAAAGAGTGCCATCAGGAAGGCTTTGTGCTAATCAAAGAATTCATTGCATGTGGTCCCAGATAAAAAGCTATATTTGTAGACAAATGGTACATTTCAAAGAAATTACATCTACTATAGCTATGCAAGAGTTTCAATCTAACTCACCTAAGAAATCATGAATTTTAGTACTTTTTCACACAATCAATAAAAATTGTAGGAAGTGGAACTTGGGACTGCATATTAATCTTGCATCCAGCTCCTTGCTAGCTTTCAACAGCAACTATTCATCTTGTTGAGCCTATAGAAGTGATTTGTTTCATCTGTACACTCCATGCACAGCTAAATATAAAATCAACTTCTATTTAACAAAGTGGACTAACAGCATGAGGCCTATCAGGGTAGCCTGCAACCTTGGTGTAACATTGCAAATGCCTGCAACATGTCAGCACTGAAGCCAAGCCATTAGAATGTTGCTTAATAATGAAGCCTTATTGATAGGTTGACTAATAGGAATTTTCCATCATAAGTTGCTGACAGACCTGGCTCTGATTTTGTTTCCAAGTGCTTCAACAAATATTCCTCCACGCCTTGAAGTTCTTCAGTTACTTAATCCACTTATTGGAAACCAAGTTAAAATTATCCATTAAGCAAATGACTCATTCTCATTCAGCTAAATGAGGAGTGCAAATGGACTTCACCTTTAAAAAATGTGAATTCTGCCTTGGTACATGTTTTACAAGTCTTCATCTATTTGACTGTTACTGCATCTAATAAATGGGGCCTAGACCCTTGGCAAGTGTGAAAACAGATTGGAATGCTGGATGCCTCCTATCAAAGTCTATTTAAAGTCCATGGTAAGGAAGAATAGATCATAATCATTGTTACTTTGCAAAAATTCATCTGAGCTTTCTAAACTCTGTTTCACATTGCCCCCCTAATTTCAGCATAGTCACCCACTGTCACAGGTATGTCCAACTACATGTGTGTGATGCATGTGCATGCATGCACACACGCACACACACACTCACACACCATCCAGCTTTGATTCTTGGCCATTATTCTTACCAAAATGGTCATTGCCAACTAGCATCCTAAAGATGTGGGTTTTTGTGCCCGACTAGATTGATTTCAGAGTGACAGCTTTAAGTAAGTGTGAGGGTATTAGTTTAGCAGTTAACTACAGCTTTGTAACAAACCATTCTAAAACTTGGTGGCTTACAACAACCATTGTTTATTTTTTTCTCATCATTCTTTGGGTTCACTGGGCAGTCCCTTTGCTGATTCTGCTCATGCTCACTCATGCGGCTACATATAGTAGCTTGAGGGTGGGAGGTTTAAGACGCCTCGATCACATGAACTGGCCTTGGGGCCAGCCTTCAGCTGTGACATTTTGGTTTGGTTTCTGTCCATACAGTGCCTTTCCTCTGATAGAATGGACTGGCTTCCTTGCATGGTGGCATACAGAGTGGCATCCTAAGAGGCTAAAGAGGTGAAAGACACAGGCTTTCTAAGTTCATTCCTAAGTCTCAGGTCTGGACATGGAAGTTGTACCATGTCACTTCTGTCTTTCTTTTTTTTTTTTTGAGACAGAGTTTTGCACCTGTCACCCAGACTGGAGTTCAATGGCGTGATCTCGGCTCACTGCTATATCCATCCTCCATGTTCAAGCAATTCTCCTGCCTCAGCCTCCCAAGCAGCAGGGATTACAGGTGCCTATGACCACGCCCAGCTAATTTTTGTACTTTTAGTACAGACAGGGTTTCACCACGTTGGCCAGGCTGGTCTCAAACTCCTGACCTCAAGTGATCCACCTGCCTCGACCTCCCAAAGCTCTGGAATTATAGAAGTGAACCACCGTGCCCACTTCTGTCATACTCTATCTGCCAAAGCCATCAGAAAGCCAGTCAGATTCAAGAGGTGGGACAGTAACCTCGCCACGGGACAAAGCAGCAAAGACACACCACAAAAGGAGTGGATTCTAGGATGGAAGAAATTTGTGGTCATATTTTTCAATTGACAGCAATATCAAAGTTGAAGGAATGTGTTCTTGAGCAAGATGCACTGCTCAGCCATTTCCCCTTGTCGGTGGTGTAAAGAAGTAGAAAATGCTATTGTCTCTTCACATCTTTTGTTATGATGTGGCTCCCGTGTATTTATTAGAGATTGGCTATTTAAAGTTCTTCCTACTGGGGAGAGCTCTCGTGTGGCCTCAAGAGGAATTTGAGTACAATTATAGCCTTGCATGCCTGTCTTTAATTAAGGGTAGGAACTGAACACTTAGCACAGGCCCTGTCACCTAGAAGCTGTTTAATACAGATTTTGGGAATAAGTAAAAACGGAAAAGATGGGCTCACCATAGGGAAAACTTACCGACCCCTTCTTTCCCTGATAGTTAATTTTTCAAAGACAGGACTTATATTTATCAGAATCAGATTCATAAATATGTATTGAGTAACCATTTTGTGTCCAGCAGGATTCTACGGATTTTGATGTTATCTCACTTTTATCCAAAAGGCCAACCTGACCACGAACATTAATAGAGACAGCTAAGAGGAAGAAAAGTCTAAGGAATTATTTCTCTGGCCCTGAATATATTAGAATCTCTCCAGTCTGCTCATTTTGTATTCAGAGTTGCCATCGAACCACCACTCCCAACATGCAATTCAATTCCAGGGCTATTTTTGTGATTGCATTTTATTGCTTCTTATGTTAATATATGAAGATACTAAATTTATCCGCACTACATTAGCATTCTGTGAAATATTTTTCTTTCATCTTGCCTTTTCATTTAAAAAATTAAGTATTTGTCTGCTAAGAACATTGTATTATTTAATTTGTATGAATCTTTGAAGGCTGCCTTTCCAATGAGAAAATGTAAATATTCCACATTAAGAATTTAGGAATGGCCCCATGCGGTGGCTTGGGCCTGCAATTCCAGCACCCTTGGAGGCCAAGGTGGGAAGATCACTTGAGTTCAGGAGATTGAGGCTAGCCTGGGAAACATAAGGAGAACCATATCCCTACAATAAATTTTATAACTATATTACCTGGGAATGGTGGTGTGTGCCTGTGGTCCCAGCTCCTCAGGAGGCTTAGGTGAGAGGATCGTTTGAGCCCAGGAAGGAAGCAGTATTGAGCCAGGCTGCAGTGAGCCGTGATGACGCCACCGCACTCCACTCTGGGCGACAGAGTGAGACCCTGTCTGAAAAATTTTAAAAACAGAAAGAAAGAAAAAGAAAATAAATTAGGAGAATTGCCACTCTTAACTCAGTGGAATGTCAAATTAAAGACCAATATTTTATGTATACACTAAAATAAAATAGATCTATGTATTTCAGTGGGTGAAGAGAGAGTAGGATTCAGAGATAAACCTTTCTTGAAAGAAATTCTCCTTTGGAAACCATTGAGAGACACAGAGAGAGAACTTTTTAATACTATCATTTTGATTACATCAGTTACTTCAGATTGCCTGTCTCAGGGAACTAGAAGACAGAAACATCAAATATTTCCATTTTTGGAAAGCACTATTCTGCTTTTATTTGTGACTATCAAGAAAGTCATTGGTTGTTTACACATGAAAAGAGCACTGCCAAAAGATCTTGAAATAAAATGATGATCAATATGTGCTCAATTCACTTTAAAAAAAAACTGAAGTTTACATTACAATTTCCCAGTAATTAGTTATTTACATTTTTAAGAACTTTTCTTAAGACCTGGAAAATAAAAAAATAAAAAAAAACACATAGGTGATCAAAATCAATACCTTACATGATCCCTAAAAGTGATCTGATGACCAGCATAGTTTATAAAACTCTTTCCAGGGAATGTGGTCTTCTATAGCAGTTGACTCCATGCTAGAGTAACTGATGGTTCTTGGTTTCTAGAGAAACCAAAACAAATGCAGGTTGTCTAATCAAACTGATACGTATTGCGAGCCCACAAGGTACAGGTCTTAAGTAACAGTGTGAAGATCTCACATAAAGAAGCAGCTGTGGTTGCCTTACAACCTCTTTGTTTGATGGGGAGTGAAAAAGCCACACACATCTACAGTGATACCAGAAAATAAAATATTTTAGGAAAGCATTGTACAGATAAAATAGTTTACTTTTGGCCAGGTGCAGAGGCTCACACCTGTAATCCCAGCCCTTTGGGAGGCTGAGGCAGGTGGATCACCAGAGGTTGGGAGTTTGAGACCAGCCTGACCAACATGGTGAAGCCCTGTCCCTACTAAAAATACAAAATTAGCCAGGTGTGGTGGCACACGCCTGTAATCCCACCTACTCGGGAGGCTGAGGCAGGAGAATCACTTGAACCCAGGAAGCGGAGGTTGTGGTGAGCCAAGAGCATGCCAGTGCACTCCAGCCCGGGCAACAAAAGTGAAACTCCATCTCAAAAAAAAATTACTTTTAATTGCATATTCCATAGGTTTTCCTTCTGTTATTTAATATTTTATTATCTAGTGACTAGTCACTGTATTATAGTGATGTCAGTGGTAAGTTGAATGCAGTTTAAGGAAGTTGGTGTTTGTTCTTATCACTTTAGGTTGTGTCTTATCTATGATGTTTTAATGAAGAATTTTATAAAATTTTAGAATGAGAAGAAGAATGCCCTGATTTCATTAGATAGAAAATGCATTAGTATAGTAATAACTTAATTAAACACCATGGCCATCAACTCAAGCAATAGTGTCCAAACTTACCTGTGTTCCAAATCACCTGGAGGCCTCATTAACAGAGCTCCTGGGTCCCAATCCTAAAGGTTCTGTATTTGATAGGCCTGGAATGACACAGGACTTTGCATTTCTAACAAATGGGTGATACAAATGCTACTGGTCCCAGGACAAATCTTTGAGAACCAGTAGACTAGTCTTCCTTGTAAGCCAAAGGTTTCTACTGGCTTTTCATTAGAATCACATGGGGAACTTTGATAACAACTGGACCCCAACCCAGAAATAAGTCCTTTAGTCTGTCTGTCTGCCGTTGGATCCAGAAATTGGGGTTTTTTAATATAATTTCTCCAGATGGTTGTAAAGTGCATCCAGGAATGAGAGCCACTGATATAATTCATGAATGGGTTTTAAGAAGTCATTTTGAGCTCAACATTTACTGTCTGTTCCAATGCTGCCCTTCATCTCAGCTCCAATGTGCCTTTCCACCTCTTCTTCCTCCAACTCCCAGACTCCTCTGTTCCTCTTACTGATTTCCCTACTCTTATTGTCCTGTTTAGTCACTCCTGCATCCTTGGCTTTCCTGCTCCTGTGTCCCTGGGGCCAGTGCTGGGAACCAGCCTTGAGAAGGAAGGCATATTGGACCAGAAGTCAAAGAACCCATGCACTAGCCTCCACTTTGCTATGAAATAGCTTAATGAATTTGGGAACACTTCTGGGTATCAGATTTTCAACTTTATAGGAGGGTGTGTGGGGTTTACTTTTAAGTTATAATATTGTTTTCTAAGATTCCCATCTGGCTGCAAACTTTAAAGACTCAAACTGAGAATCTAGTCAAGTAACTTGAGCACTGTGTTCAGCGGGATTGCTGGGCCAGGACCTTAGTGACCCAAGGCATTCTCCTCTGCCCTCTTCCCTGTGCCATGGAGCTAGAGTCCTGGCATGTCTGGCACTATTTTTGTCCTGACTTTGGCTTAGAAGTCTAACTTTGGCTTCTTGTCCTCATTTTTAATTAGCTTCATCTATAATCAAGACGCTCATTTGTGTGTGTGTGTGTGTGTGTGTGTGTGTGTGTGTGCATCCTATCTGATGACTTACCAGTATTCAGACTTCTATCTATTTTTGAGCATTTGGTCATGACATTTTTGGCTCTCCACTAAACTAGATTTTTATTCGTTTGATTGTTTTAAATCAGAATAACTGTAGAAGTAGGCAATGAATTTCCTTGTAATTATTGGAGAAATCTGGGATAGAAAACCTGCTAGGTCTTATTATTTCTTTTCCTATGTCACAATTTTCTCATCTGGAAACTGGGGAGAATGGCCCCCATAAGATAGGATTATTGTGAATAAAAAGATTGCTCTGGCTGCCAAGTGAACAGGGCTCAAAGAAGAGAAAAAAAACAGAGCGATAGTCCAGACAAGAGATAAGAGAAGCATATGGCAAATAAATTTGGCAACTCAAGGAAGATCAAAGCTTCAGAAGGCTAGAGAGATGCATAGAGGGGACACAGTAACAGTCCAGGAATGCAGCAACTCTGGAAAATACTAACGAGTTTTTAGAAATTCCCCTCAGGTAGAACAACCAGAAAGGCAAGAAGATGGACTGTCCATGGCAGGGAAGCTTCATAGAGCCCATACTCTAAGAACCAGATTTCCAAGCACATTAAAAACAAGTTGTAATAGCTAATATTTTATAGCACTTTAGAATTTATGTACATACCACATACTTGAATCATCACCACAGCTCTATGAAGTAAATATAATCGTTATCATTTTTGTTTACAGATAAAAAGAACTGATTTGCCCAAGAAAATAAAAGAAATAGCCCCATCATCCTAAGACATCTATTGCCCTATTTTTCTAGCTAGATTGCTTGAGGATTGGAAACATTTCTTATTTTTTACTGGTAGATTAATTATATTACAGTAGTTTTGCTATCCATAGTTGTTGAGGATAAACCTGAGAATAGTGGGGATAAACCTTAATGGTCTGATGATGAGATTAAATTACAGTAACTGCTCTCCACCCTCTAACCCAATGGTTCTACAAGTGTGATCCCCGGACCAGTGGCAGCATCAGTATCATCTGGTGTATTAGCTCCCAGGGCTGCCATAACAAAATAGCATAAACTGAGTGCCTTAAATAACAGAAATTTATTTCTCCCGCTTATAAAGGCTAAAATGTCTAAGATCAAGGTGTCAGCAGGCCTCCTGAGGCCTCCTCTCTCCTTGGCTTGCAGATGGGCATCTTCTCCCTGTGTCCTCATGTCTTCTTCTTGTGAGGATGTAGTGGTATTGGATTAAAGTCTACCATCATGAACTCATTTAAGTTTAATTACCTCTTCAAAGGTCTTATCTCCAAATATAGTGGGTTATGGCTTCAACATATAAATTGGAGTAGGAGGGTAGAAATTCAGTCCATGATACCTGGGAATGTGTTAGAAATGGCAATTCTCAGCTCCTACTCCAGACCTACCTAGTTGGAAACTCTGGGGGTTGGTGCAGCAATCTGTGTTTTTACTGGTTCTCCAGGGGGTTCTGATATAAGCTCAAGTTTGTTAATCACTGACCTATTGCAGCACTATTTCCCTTGAGAAGGAAAAGGGAAAGAAGTTGAGCACAAAATCTGAATGACAGTTGGAAATACAAAGACATCAGTACACAGGGATACTGAAAGATAGAAAAGAGAAGAGACAAAGAAAGGCCTGAAAGAGGAGGGAGGGACATCTTCCGAGTACCCCGGTGGACGTCAGTTTTTACTTACAGCATTCCTGATTAGGCAATGAGCAATTTTCTTGATGGCATTGGTTTCCTTGTGGATTAGGCATCCACAATGTTTAAAAGAAAAAGCTCGGTCAGGTGCAATGGCTCACACCTGTAATCCTAGCAATTTGGGAGGCCAAGGCAGATGGATCACCTGAGGTCAGGAGTTCGGGACCAGCCTGGTCAACATGGTGAAACCCTGTCTCTACTAAAGTTACAAAAATTAGCTGGGCATGGTGGCATATGCCTGTAATCCCAGCTACCTGGGAGGCTAAGGCAGGCGAATTGCTTCAGTGCAGAAGGTGAAGGTTGTAGTGAGCTGAGATCATGCACTCCAGCCTGGGTGACAGGAGTGAAATGCTGTCTCAAAAACAGATAAAAATGACAGAAGTGACATGGTAAAACTTGAATCGCTTGAACCCTGGAGACAGAGGTTACAATGAGCCAAGACCATGCCACTGCATTCCAGCCTGGATGACAAGAGTGAAACTCCATCAAAAAAAGGAAAGAGAGAAAGAAAAAGAGAGAGAGAGAGAGAAGGAAGGAAGGAAGAAAGGAAGGAAGGAATGAAGGAAGGAAGGAACGAAGGAAGGAAGAGTTCCTGCAGGTGTTATTGTACCACATGGCCCTGCTCAGCCCTTGTTTGACAAGGGTTGAATACTTCATCTGAACCTTGAGCTAGACCAATAAAGTCATATCTCCCAGAGACATTATTACTGGAGAGGCTGGTCCTCCCGCAAATGGGGTCTTTACCTTTTCAGTGTAACAAAGCCAATAGATAAAAATGAAAATGAGAGTCAAGTAGTGAAGGCTTTATTCAATGACCATGAAATTGAGAAGTACGAGCTGGTTCACAAATCAACTTCTCAGCTCTGTAGAGCTGGGAAGCCAAAGATATAGGACATCTTTAATGAAAGGGTTAGGCATTCCAAGCAAGGGGAGAAGTATTCCTGTCTTTTCTGGGAATGGGTAGAGAATCTTTCAAAACTAGAATGCTGCCTTCCTTTCTATCCGTTGGGAGTTTCTTCTGGTCATTGTCACGGTGATTGTCAATTGTCATGGCATTGGTGGGAGTGTCATTTAGCATAGAAATTAGATTATAAGGAAGTTAGAGGTTCTTCAGAGGTCATGTGAAATGTCATTGTATCCCACCAGCCTTAACCAGTTTGGTCATGGGGGAAATTTTGACTCAGGCATCCTGTTTCCTAAAGATAAGCAGAGTTAAGGTGGCGTAAAAATTCACCTAGGTCATGTAGGCAATTACAGTGGGTTATGATGTAAGGTTGATTTGGAGACAGAAATTAGTGGTGGTCTTTCTGCTCCCTTGAACTAAGAAGCCTAGTAAAACTGGTGCCATGTCAGCCATATTAATGCTTTGTATGAACATATCAGAGAAAACAAGACCTTAGTGGAGAAAGAAAAGGGGGTCGAATGTACATTAAGAAAGAAAGCAGAGATGTCAGCTCTACCTTTAATCCTCAGGTTCTGTGAGCTATCCCTATATAATTGCAATAAGTGCTCTATTTTCCTTGTTAGAATGGTTTTCTACTACTTAATGCCAAAGGATTCCTGTCACCTGGGAGCCAAATTGTTAAAGTTTTACACCCATGTTAACATTTATTTTAAAATTCCTGTTGAGGTCTGTGTTGGTAAAGAAGTGAAAGTCCATATTGTTTTGCTACACAGAAAGAAACAGCACCTATACCTACATCTATAGACACTTAGGTGTGGGTTCGGTTTTCCCTCTGTCCTAAAAACAGTAGTGATAAAAAGGGAGAGAAAATAAATTCTAGTGACTTTACTCCGTCTCTTACTCATGTGATTTGAAAATGGCCTAAGCTAATAATAGAGCTTCCAAATTTCCATTTCTTCAGCAGCGCTTGAATGCACCTGGAGCTCTCTTTCAAGTTAATGTAAGCTGGCTACGCAGAGCGGTGAGGAAAGCTGGCCCTGGATCACAAGTATTCTCCGCATGCGAGCCCTTGGAAGGTACAGTGCAGCAAGAGCAAGGTGCTATGCTTAATGCTCCATTTCCTTCTTTGGTAGATTCAAACTGTACCCACATGGTCTCATAAAATGCTTAATTCAAACTTCTCTGAAATTGAAAAGTCAGAATCCTTAATTATTGTACTTACGGAAAAAACCTGTATAAAATCAAAACAAATTATATTTTGGAAGTGACTACAATGGATTAGGAAGGTCAAATGTGGTATTTTTTTAACTGAACATACCTTTAGGAAAATATATCCCAATCGTTTATTTTCCTGAAAAGCTTACGAAAACCCTTGGATAATTTCCTACTTTTAGAAGCCTGACACGGCTTCTATTTTCTACTTTTAGAAGCCTATATGCCATGTATCATGCATCCAGCTAGCTATCTAACATACATATGTTGGCCCCATCAACAATAGCCTTCCTTTTCACTGAATTATCAAATTTCCTTATAGAGAGAATTTCAAATTTCACAATTTAAAACAGGTGGATCTTGGGCATACTCTGATTTTGAAACATTTCATAGCTTTTAAATGCAGCCTTATAACTATCACTACAGTTATTCTTTCAATTTATTTCGTGGTGTTTTTATTAAGCACATATTAGATGCCAAGCACTGAACAGATCACTTCATGCTTAATGAGAGAGACAAAGGAAAATAAAAAGAGTACTAGAAGTTTAGAAATGAACTATAGTGACACAGGGGAGAGCAATGGAAGAATCTGGTCATAAGAATAACAATTTAGAATAATAGGTATGTTCATTATTGAATCCCCATTAATCTTTGAGAATTTATGTGCATTCACACAGCTTAGAATTTGTGTGATGCTTCAGGAACTCCTATATTCTGGTCTACTTAAGAGTGTTGGGTCATGTTTGGTCAATGTTCTCATGAAAACAAGCAGAGAAGCTTAGAAAACATCTTATTTAGTCATTAGGATTGTCTTTATTTTTAAATGGATAATAGTAGTAAACCTTAGAGCAGAGTAATGAAACCCTAGAGGAGAGATAGGAGGAAAGATGTGTACAGAATGGTAAAGTGACTGTTAAGTAAAACAATTGGGTGGATCAGGGATTCTCTTGGCCAGCTTGTCCAGAGCTTTGATTTGCTTTCAGGTTTTAAGTCTGTGCAATTTGTTCAGGTAAGGAGAGGAGAGGAGACAGCATGGATGGGGGGAAACAATCTGTGCAGCTACAGGGTAAACATGGAACTATTTGGGGGAGTCTTCATTTTGCCCAAAGACTTGGGAAGTTAAACATTATTTTATTTAGCATGAATCAGATAACGTGAGACTTAAAGGACATTTTAAGCCTAACATGTTTAAGGCTATTCATGGTGATTAATTCAACCCTAAAACTAACTCCATCTCTCTCCTCTCTCATACACACACACACACACACACACACACACACACACGCCCAAAAACCAAACAAAAGAAAAAACTAGTTTACTAGTTTACCAGTTCTACCGCAAAAAAAAAAAAAACTAGTTTACTGGTTTCCTAGTTTTCTGTGACCACCAGAGGAAAATTTTGAATTTTTTTTTTGTATCAGTTTGACCACTCACCACTGAGATTTAACAAAGAGAAAGAAGGCTAGAAATAGGTACTATGGAGAAAATGTTTCAGTAATCTAAAAATGAGACAAAACTGATCTATATACAAGAGGAGGCAGTGAATATAGCAAAGGAAAGATCCACAGGACTTAGATCCAGATACTGGAGGGAGAGAGAGGTAGATGAAAGCTAAAATTAAATTAATTCAGAGATTTGGGGCCAAAACCTTCCCAACCTCCTGCCCAATTCCCAAATTAACTTGCAAAACTGTATTCAACTTACGTTCCATCCCTTCCAGCTAGTTGAGAACTTGAAAGTTGTGTATGTCTTATTTTGAGAAGTGTCTGTTCATATCCTTTGCCCACTTTTGAATGGGTTTGTTTGATTTTTTTCTTGAAAATCTGCTTTAGTTCTTTGTAGATTCTGGATATTAGCCCTTTGTCTGATGGGTAGATTGCAAAAATTTTTTCCCATTTTATTGGTTGCCAGTTCACTTTAATGATTGTTTCTTTTGCTGTACAGAAGCTCTGGAGTTTAATTAGATATCATCTGTCTATTTTGGCTTTTGTTGCCATTGCTTTTGGTGTTTTAGTCATGAGGTCCTTGCCTATTGCCTATGTCCTGAATGGTTTTGCCTAGGTTTTCTTCTAGGGTTTTTATGGTGTTAGGTTTTATATTTAAATCTTTAATCCATCTGGAGTTAGTTTTAGTGTAAGGTGACAGGAAGGGGTCCAGTGTCTGCTTTCTGCACATTGCTAGCCAGTTTCCCCAACACCATTTGTTAAACAGGGAATCCAGCCAACAAACATATGAAGAAATGCTCATCGTCATTGGTCATTAGAGAAATGCAAATCAAAACCACTTTGAGATATCATCTCACTCCAGTTAGAATGGCGATCATTAAAAAATCTGGAGGCAACAGATGCTAGAAAGGATGTGGAGAAATAGAAACACTTTTACACTATTGGTGGGAGTGTAAATAAGTTCAACCATTATGGAAGACAGTGTGGCAATTCCTCAAGGATCTAGAAATAGAAATTCCATTTGACCCAGCAATCCCATTACTGTATATATACCCAAAGGATTATAAATCCTACCAAAAAGACATATGCACGTGTATGTTCATTGTGGTACTATTCACAATAGCAAAGACCTGGAACCAACCCAAATGCCCATCAATGAAAGACTGGACAAAGATAATGTGGCATATATACACCATGGAATACTATGTAGCCATAAAAAATGATGAGATCGTGTCCTTTGTAGGGACTTGGATGAATCTGGAAAGCATCATTCTCAGCAAACTGACACAAGAACAGACAATCAAACATTGCATGATCTCACTCATAAGTGGATGTTGAATAATGAGAACATGTGGACACAGAGAGGGGAGCATCACACACTGGAGTCAGTTGGTGGGGGGCTGGTGGAGGGACAGCCAGGGGCGTGGGGAGGTTGGGGAGGGATAACATGGGGAGAAATGCCAAATACAGATGATAAAGGAATGGAGGCAGCAAACCACCTTGCCATGTATGTACCTATGCAACAACCCTGCAAGATTTGCACATGTACCTCAGAACCTAAAGTACAATTAAAAAAAAAAGTTGCATGCTTTGGGTCATTGAGATCAATTCTAAAGGGCTGTTATGCAAGATCAGAATTTTCTTCTCTATGTCTGATGAGTAGATCCTCCTGACCATGCCTAAATTGTGTGCCTTCCTCTTTCAGCCTTAAAGAAGATAACTTTTTTTTTTTTTTTGAGATGGAGTCTCACTCTGTTGCCCAGGCTGGACTGCAGTGGCAGGATCTCGGCTCACTGCAACCTCCACTTCCTGGGTTAAAGCGATTCTCATGCCTCAGCCTCCCAAGTAGCTGGGATTACAACATGCCTGGCTAATTTTTGTATTTTTAGTACAGATGGGGTTTCACTATGTTGGCCAGGCTGATCTTAAACTCCCAACCTCAGGTGATCCGCTCACCTCGGCCTCCCAAAGTGCTGGGATTACAAGCATGAACCACCACATCCGGCCAGGATAACTGGTTTTGCTTCCCACTTTGGCACAAAAGCTATTAAATTACTAGAAGGAGACACTCTGAAGGCTCTTTGAGATCCGGATTACCAGGTGCTGAATCCCTCAGATGCCCTGAGATTCTCAGGTAAAGCATCAACTCCACAGGGCTTGAGTTTTTCAGCGGCTTGCAGCAACTTTTAGCTTCCATAAAGCTTTCAGAGATGAAGTTTACTAGGTTTCATCCAAGTTGTCTTCCCTGGGAAAAATGTTATGCTTCATGGACAGCTTAAATATTCTACTCACAGTTATAGATAAAGAAATGAGATTGAAAGAGATAAGAAAATAGAGGGCAGTGGGATATAGGGATAATTTGGAGAGAAGATAAGCTTACATAGTCACACAATAATTTAACAAGGAAATTTCCTTGGAGTTAGAGGCTGCTAAACCTTCCACAGGGGAAACATTTTCTTCCTACCAGCAAATTCAGTGCTGGTCTCTTAACGTGTTTTCCATAGAACAGCATGAAGCAACATAAACCAAAACCATGGTTAGCTGTTCAAACACATGACAACTATTTGGGCTTTTTGGTGATGAGTGGTTGAAATAATTAGGATCCTTTTCTAGTTATTGGCATGCCAAGCTAGGGGCAGAGGGTGACTTTCTGAGTGGGGAAAGGAAAAGCCAAAGGCAACTATTAGAAGAGACTGTTATACAATTTTGAGCTAACATATGGAATCAATAGCCAACATGAGCAGCTGTGTTCGGCTGTGGAAAGGCCTGAAATAGTGTAGTCACACTGTAACCAATAAAATGAATTATTGACTAAAGGAGAAAGCGTATGTATGGAGAGAGGGGGAGCTCCAAAGAAGGATTAAGAGATGCATTTACTCTAAAAAATAGAGTACTGGGCAACAAACTGCGTCATGGTTTTCTTCTTGATTGACAGTGAAACATAGAGGAGCCAACATTGGAGAAAAGGTCTGGACCCAGGGTTACATAGTTAATTTCTGACTCCATGCTCACTAGAAGTGAAGAAAGCTTCCCCTGCCAGAAATCAGAAATAAGCACCATGAGGCTTAGCTAGTACCCTCTGTAGCCTAGATGGCTATGACTATCCAATGGGCATGCTAGGAGGTCACAAAATACCCTCAGATCTACACAACGGGGAAACAAAATCCACTGCAAAAGAAAAGGCCTATATCATCTAACAACTGGGTGATCTGTTTCTTAAGAACTCAAATTTGCCTACTAACATATTTCACAACTAACAAAGGGAAAATACTTTTATTGATGTTGTGAAAAGAAAACATTAGTTCTGTGTGTTTTATTTATTCACACTAACATTCATTTGGAAATCAAATAGCTTGGATTATATTTTTTGCATGTGCCATGACTCCGAGGTATAGTATAATACCGAAAAGCTTACTCAATCCCTTCATTTGCCATGTGTAAAATAAAAATAATAATACCTCTAAGTAACCAGGCAAATTTACTAGGGCAGCAAATACCAATAGAGAGAGCTATGTAAAGTATTATAAATTTCTTCAAGGAGAGCTAAATGCACATTTCAAATAATATATCTATTATTGCTAGGAATAATAATGTATGTCTATACCAATCTTCCACATTAAATAATCATTATTCTTTTTTAAGTATGGTGCATTTTTTTTCTTGTGAGTGTTAAATTTGCATTCTTTAAGCATAAAATCCACTCCCATCTAAGCTCATAGACAAAGCATTCACATGACTTAACACCTTTTCTCCAACACAGAGTGGGCTATGCTGTGACTTAATAGTGATTTTCTGTGTGTTTTGAGTGAAACTCATGACCACGTCAAGCCAGGAACTCTCACTCAAATGAGAACCACATTATTTTTTTTTCCAAATAGGATAATTTCCTTGCTCAAACAAGCAGAAAGCCCTGCAACTGTGTTTAAAAACTCAAAAACTCAGAGGTTGTAATCACACTGCAGAGTAAGAGAATATTGCCCATGTACCAGGATGTCTTGGAGCCTCTCCACCAATTTTCTGTGGTTTTTTTTTGCCTGAAGCCATCAATGAGGCACCTTATAAACCCAAAAAATACTAAGCACCAGAGAATCAGTAAACAGGTTGTTAAAAAATAATTGAAACTCCCATTTCCACTGCCCATCCAACAACTTTGTTTGCATCTAATTACTCCTCACTGTGCATCTCTGAACAGAGCATCAGCATGACTTCATCTGGAATTAAAACCTGGCCATCACATGATACACTACTTTAAAGCCTTGAGGAGTTCCGGGCAAGGTCAATATTATAACCAACAGCGTCAGCTTCTCATTCTTGTCCTATAGAAGCACTGTGATACAGTATTCAGGGCTTTTGTGAGATGCTAAATACTTTACACATTTGTTGTTAGAGCTAAGATTGCATTTACTAGTTTTAATGGGTTTTGGTCCTTTATTTAGGGTATTTAAGGGTAAGAGAATGAGAATGAGACCCAGTTGACAGGCTCTGGCACTGGAGAATGTGGAACAAAACAACTCCAAGTATTTGTCCAAAAATACAATAATGATACCTACAAAAGGTCCACACCATATTATTCATCTGTCTCTTTGCTAAACAATAAACAAAAGCTTATTATTATGAGAGTGAGATAGAGACAGAGAGAAAAAGGCCTTAGCATCTGTTTACTCTGTGTATTAGTCAGGGTTCTCTAGAGGGACAGATCTAATAGGGTAGATATATATATAAAGGGGAGTTTATTAGGGAGTATTAACTCACATGATCACAAGGTCCCACTAGTCTGTTTGCAAGCTGAGGAGGAAGGAAGCCAGTCTGAGTCCCAAAGTTGAAGAACTTGGAGTCCTATATTCAAGGGCAAGAAGCATCGGGCAGAGGAGAAAGATGTAGGCTGGAAGGCTAAATCAGTCTAATCTCTCCATGTTCTTCTACCTGGTTTTATGCTATTCCATGCTGGCAGCTGATTAGATTGTGCCCACCCAGATTGAGGGTGGGTCTGTCTTTCCCAGTCCATTGATTCAAATGTTAATCTCCTTTGGCAACACCCTCACAGATACATCCAGGAACAACACTTTGCATCCTTCAATCCAATCAAGTTGACACTCGGTATTAACCATCATACACTACGTGGGGCCTTTTTGCATGGAGTTTGTAAGACTATGATAACTTACATATTGCCCAATTCAACTTCATGCATTTTCCATGGGTCTTCAACTCATTCTGGACTCTCAGAGATAATGTAGGCCCCATCCCTACAGATAAGCAGTAAGGTTTTCATCATCCAGGCTAAAGTTTTGACTGGGGAATCTGAGATCCAGAGAGCATCTCTCAGAATAGATACGTTCCATTCATGTGCTTATAGCTTCCAATTGGTCCTCATTTTTAAAGATATTGAAATAACAACAGTGGAGTTTACCAGATACTAGAGGAAAGCTATTGACATAAAAGATGGACACTAACATAGGCAGAAAGATAAAATCAACAACTTAGAGGAAACTGAGATTATGCAAGCAGAAGAAATCTTCCCTTAAAAGCTATGATTTATATCATGAGAAAGATTCTAACAGATATAGCAGCTACAAAACTGGAACAGAATGCTATTTAATAGAGACAATGAGAAAACACAAAAAGAGTTATCAGAAATTTCATGTCTAAAGGAAATTAGTAAAAAAACTCAATAAAAAGTTGTAAGATAAAGAATTTCCACAAAGTAGAAAAAGAAAAGAAAAGAAAAACAAATGGAAAATAGACAAAAAGTTAAGAGTACTGGAGCTCAGGAAATCCAATACTCCTCCCACATACCCCCACCTCCACTCCTCCCATCCCCTGCAAAAAAAAAAAATTTTTTTTCAAACATGTAGAACAAAAGAAATGGGAGGAAAAAAAACAATAAACAAAACAAAGTATTTTCTAGTAGTAAATGGCAAAAAAAATCAGATTAAAAAAGACTATCAAGGGTCCAGCACAAAGGACAAAAAGAAAGAATTCTCTAGTTAGAAAATAATAAAATATAATGCTTTACTGTTTTTAACCCTACCACTATCAAGGGACTCAGTCCAGAAAGAGGGACAGTGTGATGGAGTGGTCATAGCATGAAGTAGGAATTAGTCTATGTCTTGCTAAGTACATAAGCTTGGACAAGTTGCTTTGCCTCTGTAAACCCACATTTCTGCTTCTATAAAATGGCGACAGCAATAGATGGTTGCAACATGGTTACTGTGAAGATAAAATGATATAATACAAAGTGCTGTTTAATTGAGTTAATGTTTTGCTAATACTAGTGATTCCAGTACATTCCTGCTTCATTGCATAAGCCTCTCCTTTTAAGCCCTTTGAATGATTATCATTTCATTAGCAAAATTCCTGAAGGCAGACACAGATTATATACTCAAGTTTATAATCCCAGCTCTTTGGGAGGCTGAGCTGAGCGGATCACTTGAGGTCAGCAGTTTGAGGCCAGCCTGGCCAACATGGTGAAACCCCGTCTCTACTAAAAATACAAATATTATTCAGGTATGGTGGCACATGCCTGTAATCCCAGCTACTTTAGGAGACTGAGGCAGGAGAATCACTTGAATCCAGGAGGTGGAGATTGCAGTGAGCCAAAATCACACCACTGCACACTAGCCTGCTGACAGAGCAAGACTCTGTCTCAAAAAACAAACAAACAAACAAAAAAAGACAGGAAAATTTCTCTAATAAGCATGACTGTATACATCTACCCTGAAAACTTAGTTTCAAATTGAAGTCATATCTCGACCTATCTTATAGATAGTATTCAAAAAAGTCCCTATATAAAAGAATCTCTTGAAAGTATCCTTAAATGAGAAATTTGTGTTTTAAAAATATTATACGTGAAATGTTATATTTCAACCTCTTTAGTGATGTTATATTCTAAATCCATCTTGTTTTCAAAGGCAAAGTCTGCAGTATATATTGCATAGCAAGCACTCATACCAGCTTAAATTTTTTTCAATTTCTCTTATTTACTGAAAATATTATGAAACAACATCATGCTCAGAGCTGAATACATGTTTTCGTTACCCTTCCTTCCTTTTTAATTTTTTCTAGAGCCTACTTCAGGATATTGGAAATGAAAATTTAATAAAAAATATACAAAAGCCAATGTGTTTGTTCAAGGAAATTTAATCTATATGTTATGATTCATTTCCATTTAAATCATCAAAATGTTACTTTACGAGAACCATTTTAAATATAAGGAGACTCTTGTGCCATTTGCGCTTCATTTTATTTTTATTAGAAAGTGTACTCTCTGTTGCTTAATATAAATACACCCTGAAGTTTGAGACAAACCCCATTCTGCTGTCCAAACAGGTTTGCATTTTATACAGATGCAAGCTTCCCTTCCTGGTCAGTTTCATCTCACCTGACTGGTGAATGCCTCTTTGTAAGGTAGGAAGTACGCACTAATTGCAAACTACTTCTTTTGTCTTCATTTTGCAAGACACTTGAACACAGATGCATCCTTCACTTTTGATAAAACTCTGTATACCTTCACCTCTCAGGAGACCATGGACACAGTTGCTGGTTCAGTGAGTTATTGGGGAATTTCTTTTTTTCTTTTTTTCTTTTTGAGACGGAGTCTTGGCTCTGTCGCCCAGGCTGGAGTGCGGTGGCACAACCTCGGCTCACTGCAACCTCCGCCCCCCGGATTCAAGCAATTCTCCTGCCTCAGCCTCCTGAGTAGCTGGGATTACAGGCATAAGCCACCATGCCTGGCTAATTTTTGTATTTTGTTTTTTTTCAGTAGAGATGGGGTTTCACCATGTTGGTCAGGGTGGTCTCAAACTCCTGACCTCATGATCTGCCCGCCTCAGCCTCCCAAAGTGCTGGGATTACAGGTGTGAGCCATGGCACTCGGCCCCTACTGGGGAGTTTCTTAAGACACATGCAGTGATGCCTAGCCGTCACGAATGCTAAAGAAGCCCTATTTCCACCTATTTCTGCACTTTCCTGCAGTCCTCAGGGTGCAGGTCTTAGGATGCATAGTAACTCCTAGGCATGTTACTCCTCCACCAACCCAGGGGCTCAAGAAGAGCCATTGGTTCATTCAAAGTGATTTGTTAATAAAGGAAAAGTCAGAATCACATCACTCCCATGGTCCAGCACATCCTATCTCTAACTAGTATGCCATTCTAAGATTATTTCTCCTCCCTGCCTCAGTTCCCCTCTTTGCAAAAGGCCTATTGCCATCATATTTTTTGTCTCATTTAAAAGTATTTCATAGTATTTTAAAATTAGTATGACTATTTCTAGTTTAATTTTTTTCAGAAAACTTCTATATTGTTATTGCCCTATACTTTGAAAGAATCCAAAAAACTGTTTTAACTTTAAGCTGACCTAGTCCACATTTTATCTATTGAATAAACGTATAAAGTTAGACTTTTGAATACATGAAACATAATGATAATTGAGGGATCTCAAATGTCTTCTGCCTCATTATTATCATCTATTCAGTTCAGTTTTATTGCTCAGCATATTTTATTATATGCTAATTCTTTGAAAATTAGAAACCATAGTGGCTAAATGTAGAAACCTCCTTGTTAAATAGAATTTTGGTTTTAGTAGATCTTTCTGTTTTACCATTACTACTATCACTGTGTTGCCTTAGTAATAATAATACTAACGGTAAACACTCTTGTGTGTGGAGTTCTCATCATGTCCAAGCCGCTGAGCTGAGCAGTTGACAAGCTTCATCTCCTGTGATCATCACAATATTCTATGAATTGGTGGCTATTTTTGGCTTTAATTCACAGATGGCAAAAACAAACCTTGTAACTATTATGCAATCAGATAGCTGAATTGTTATTCAGCAAATATTCTCACTGTCATGTCCACAACGAACAGAATGTATTTCCCCTGAATGTTGATATTGAGCATGGCCTGGGAACTTGCTTTGGAAAGGGGGGAACTAGGAGTGCAAATGCTGGTGTGAGAGAGCTTTTCCCGTTGGGCACCAACCATCATGATAGAGCAGAACTCAGATCCAGGCATGTGTTCTTATTTCCTACACGCTTACCATGTGCCATGCGCTGAGACAGTGCCTTGTCAACACACTACACACATTAACTTGTTCCAGTCTTACCACAACCCCATTTTACAGATGAGGAAGTGGAGGTATAGGTTTTAAGTAACTCGCTAGCTGATACAGACATTAAATGGTGGTGCTGGCCTTCAGTGGAGTCCAATACAAAGTGCACACACTTAACCACAACATTGCTGCCCTCATATTGGCTTCTCCATACACTTGAAAGGCCTTTTGAGAAAACTAAGAGTTACTTTAAAAATGGGATCAGAATATAATGGGTTCAAGCCTGAAACTGACCTCTTTTAGATGGATGCCACTCTGAATTTTGGCATTCTCATCAGTAAATTGGTGACATAAATAGTACCCAGCAACCAGGACTGTTTTGAAAAATAGTCAAGATTATGCAGAAAAGAAAATAGAAATCCTCTGTAATTCTTAGCGACTGTTATTACACAAGTCATAATGTAATAGAGGAAATACTCCTATATATGCATATGTAATAGAAAATCCTAGTGCAAAGTACTTTGCAATTCCACAGACTTCATCCTCCTTCCGCTTAGTTATAACCAAAATTAATGACATGGGCATTGTTTTGTACACCAGTTTTAGAATTATAAAAGGGCCTAGCTCTGTCAGTAGCCATTGAGAAACTGTACTGTGATTTTCCATTCCCTTTGTATATATCCATGGAAATTCAGCTGGCTCCCTCAGCCATCTTATCTGTGCTTTCAGCAACCCGTTAAAGACCAGCTAGCGCATCTGAAAGTTCTTTTACTCAATCAATGAGCTTGTTGCCATGGCAGGCTAACACAAGGTGCCATTGATGATGACTCGATTTCCTCTCGCATCTGAACTGGAAAGGGAGAAGACAGACTAAATGAAATCCCATCCATCTTAATGAAATACAATTATATTCTCCTTATTAATCATTTAAGAATCAATATGTCTCTTCTTGGTGAACCTCACCAGAATTTGTCATTCCATGCCAGGCCTCAATACATCTTGTCTTGTAGTGATTTTTATAAGTTCAGTCACCTGTGTCCCAGGGTAAATAACAGTGTTTTCTTGTACTGCAGAGTGAGGGCAAGAGCAGCAATGACAGGGTGGATCACAGAAATCCCCTCTGAATGCTAAGCAGCCCGCTGAATATTGCCTTCATGCGCATAATTTAAAAATGTACCCTGTTTTATTTTTAAATAGCATGAAGGAAAATGGATTACCTTAGAAAGGGGCTTATTCTAGTACCATTAAGTGTGAAAACCTCTTGAGTATTCCTACCCACTGACTGCTATAATCTTGCACAGGCTTATCAACATATTATGTATGCATTGTATATATGTAGAGAGAGAGAGATTTCTTAGAGCATAATTTACAGCTTATCTCACTATACTTTATATATGCATATAATGCCTCAATTTAACATTTTGCTTAACAATAGTCACCTGTGAAAAAACTACTGTTGTTTATATCTTCTTAATACAGATTACAAGGCTAGACTTGGACTTCATGCATTCTGTGGCTGCTTTGTAGCTATTGTTTAATTAATGAGAACAAAGCAAAGAATAAGAAGAGAGAAAGAGAAAGAAAGGCAGCGATTCCAGCAGGCAAGAGTGAGGAATAAGTGAAGAGAAATAGATTGTTTTAAAGGTTAAATTGGTTTTATAAGTGAGAAATAAGTCGTTCTATGATATCTATCTCACCAGGGGATTTTCGTTATTTGTGCCAATTTTAACTATGTCTGAACCTTTATTAATGAGGAATTGTATAACTGGAACAAGTTTAAGAATACCTGGGCATGTTCCAAGTTATATACATATGAAAAAAGGCTTAACACAGATTTTATAGCTTTCTCACTTAGCATACATACTATCTATACATCTATTTTTATTTACATCTTTATCTGGAGCTATAGCTGTAAGATCGTTTTAATAAGACTGTATACTTTTCCTTCTCCGATTGAAAAAAGTACTTGAGTAAAATAATCCAGGAGCTTTACGTGAAAAAGAAAGGTTTGAAATGCAACAAAATAAACACCTCACAAAGAAGCATCCTGCGTGCTGCTGGCACGCCTCAGTGTCAGCCTCCGTGAACAACATAAACGCAGGCACTGAGGCGTGCCTCCAATGCACCCCTAAATCAATGAAATTCGAGGCCAGTGATTTTAAAAAGGAGCTGGAAAATCTGAAAGGATTGGTGCAGTTTGTTCAGTTACAGACATTGTTCTCAGTAGGTGACTTTTATAGGCCCCATACCAGAGACTCTTAAGGGTCTGGGAAATCCTGTCCTTTTCCTCTGAGTTACAATTTCTTCTGATGGTACTCAAACTCACTGCCTAAGATGAATTGGCAAGGATGAATTAATTCAATTACATGGTTGGTTCATTAGAGAGTCAGGTCAAGGGTGAAATCCAAGAAATGTGTGAATCAAAGAGCATAGAATGCCTTTGACCTTTTAATCACTTTCTGTGCCATGTTCTGTCTTCCCTGCAAAACAGGAAAGGTTCCTCTTTCCTTCTCCTATGGCCTTCCTAACCATAGCTCCTAACCTCCCTCAAAATTTATTTTCCACGGCTCTCAAATCCATGCTTGTGATAGGAAATCCAGATATATATATATATATATATATATATATATATATATATATATGTAAGATTGCAAACCCCCCCACACCTTAAAAAAAGAAAAAGAAATGGCACTTTAAAATCTATGTTCATGCCCATATTTTTTTTTCTTTTTTTTATTGTACTTTAGGTTCTGGGGTACATGTGTAGATCATGCAGGATTGTTGCATAGGTACATACATAGCAAGGTGGTTTGCTGCCTTCATGCCCCCATCACCTATATCTGGTATTTCTCCCTACGTTATCCCTCCCCACCCTCCCCACCGGCCCCACGCCCCCCTGTCCCTCCCATAGCCCCACCACGTGACTGCAGTGTGTGAGGCTCCCCGCCCTGTGTCCACTGGTTCTCATTGTTAAACATCCACCTATGAGTAAGAACATGAA
>CAUYQU010036760.1:0-100604 GCA_963574635.1 Cheracebus regulus
TCTTTCATTCTTTTTTTCTTTCTTTTGCTGTTTCTTTCTTTCTCCTTTTCTCTCTTTTTCTAAAATCTCTTCCTCTTTCTTTCTCTTTCATTTTTTTCTTTCTTTTGCTGTTTCTTTCTCCTTTTCTCTCTTTTTCTAAAATCTTCCTCTTCCTTTCTCTCTTTCATTCTTTAAAAAAAAAAAAAAAAAAGAGAGAACCCACAGTCAAGGAACTGCTGAATTTAGGAACAAATATCTTTTTACTAATTCATGTCTTTATTTATGAGGGAAGATTCATTATAGGACTCCTTAAATAGCAGGGGTTCCTATATCACGTTTAGAACAGCGTTAGATTTACCCTTCTTTTACTGTTCTCTGGACTCAGCCCTGCATGACTTCTGCACACAGATAGCCATGGTTTCTACTTACATGGGACAGTGAGTTAAAGTGGATGGTGTTTAAGAGCAATTTTAATTCCTGAGTGCCATAATTCTGCTCAAACATAAAAGGTTAGTTCACCATACATTTTACCACACTTTATTGTTGAATTCACCAAGCACCGCCGTGGGCCCTTGCCAGGCATGCCACAAGAGAGGCCAGTCCCTGCCTGAGGAAGTGCTGGCAAATGCACTGCTGTGCACCTGGTCTTCACTGGGCAGACCTGGAGGTGGTTCCTTGCTACCACAGTTGCTTTGGGGGTAGACATAAAGATGGTGTAGTTTTTTGCTATTCAGCTATACTTTTACCTACCTTTTGAGAGGAAGAGAGGATTTGCTCGTCAGCAGTATCTTTTGCTGAACACTAAGCTAAATTCTAAGGGAAAATGCAAATAAAAATATCTTGCCCTTAGAACTATTAGAAGAAATGAAAGAGACAAGATGAATGCAAGAAAAATACAGAGAACAAAACAGCACACAACAAGCAATTATTTATGTTAATTAGTGGCAGCTGTACAGAGCTGGGATGGGCGTGCTGGGAATGCTAGGCCGCCTGGGTGTCCTGGAGGTTCCTCTAGGGTGACTGAGAAACAGAATTGAGGCCAGCCCTGCAAGGTTTTTCCCCTCCCTTCCCTGAAGCTGTGGAATGGAAGTTGAATAAGACATGTCACTGAAGATGAGGAGGGTATGGTCCAGTGCTCAGCACTTCATGTTTATGGTTGATGTCCTGGCCAGGGCTTGTTTGTGTTAATAAAGTTTTATTGGCACGTGGCCACACCATGTGTTTGTGTGTTGTCTGTGGGCGCTGTGTTCCTGTTTTCTCGGCAGAGCAGAGGAGCAGGGGCCGAGGCGGCGTGGCCTGTGCAGAGCCGTTCACCATCTGAGCCTTTGTGGGAAGCTCGCTGTCTGGGCTCCAGTTGCGTCTTCATGTAAACACAAAGTAAACAAATGTACACAATAAATATCAACAACGGATTTTCTGGCTAGGGCCTCACAGACTAACAGATTTCAGTGGAGCTGGGTGTAAGCACATCTCGGCATTTATTCCCAATTATTTTTATCATTTTTAATGGAACTCTTAACAGCTCACAGTCCTTTGGCATCCTCTACCGCAACTGTTTAAATTGTTATTGTGTGTACGTGTGTCTTTTAAGCAAAGACAGAAATGCCTTATTTTCATTTCCTTTTCTCGTCTCAGCAGTTGTAGCGCTCTGGCTTCATACACTCTGAGAACCTAAAAAGCAACTGGGTCTCAACACCAACTCATGGCCTTTTTTTAAGTTTGTATATGACATTATATACACATGTATAAATATATGTGTATTTTTGCTTCAGTGGAATGAAAATGTGCGTCACAGACTGTATGTTCGATGTTTTCTTTAGCTGCTCACAGTTACAGGACTGTGCAGAAATGCTTAGCTATCTTTGTTGCTTGTGTGCTGACTAATGAAATACTTGATTTTTCCTCTTTCATTTTTAGAATCAGAAATTATTTTTTCAAGTAAGCTTATACTGTAACTCAGTGATTGATGGTTGAGATCTTTGCTCATATTTTCATTTTCAAAGATTAATATATACTTTTTGAAGGAGGCAGGAAGTGTATTTAGTAAAACAAACTGAAATAGCTCCCCTTTTATATTTAAGTAAAATGGATAAAAAATCAGTAACTTGCTTTTGAAGAGTTTATGTGGTTTAAAAGTATTTTGCAGTTCAGTGTAGAAATAAATGCTACTTTTTTGTGACACTGCATACTTTTAGCTGAAATGTAGAGCATACTTTTGCCCTGTACATTTTCATTTATACTGGATTTTAAGGCTACCTCAGTTAATTTTTTATAATAAATTCCAGAGTTTTCTCTTCTCATTTCTTTTAAAATGATGTGTGCAATTACATTCTTCTTTGATAATACATCTACATTTAAAATATTTAGAAAAGATGTGTACGTTTGATCCTCAACCACGTGGAATTTGCTTTTACCTTTTCTTAGAGAAATCACACTTGGAGGCAACATCGTATGTCCCTGATAAATTATACGTAAATGTTGGCTGTTCTGTTATCTTCTTACCCACACAGGTTGTCTCTTGGGACAACACAGGTAGAGGAGGGTGCTGTGGAAGCTAGAGCCCTCCCAGTCCTGACCCCACACAGGCTCCTGTGGAGGCCAGAGCTGAGTCACAAACTGCCAGCTTCCAATGGGAGCAAGCTCTAATGCAGGAGTGGCTGTCGTCCCCATTGTTGGTTTGTGGAGAAGGTTCTAGAGCCAGACCCCCGGAATCTAGAATCTCATTAATTTGATGTGGTCTCCAGCAGCATCCTCTGGAAGCTGGTTAGAAATGCAGCCTCTCAGGCCTAGCCGCTGCGCTGCTGAACTGAATCTGCAGTCACCACATCCCACAGAATTCACAGGCACCTTAATCTCAGGAAGCTCTGGTCTGGATCATTGGTTTCCCAGAGTGGCCGTGTATCAGAACCACCTTTGGAGCTGATGAGACATTATAGACTCCTGCCTCAGGCCTCACAGATAGTGATTCAGTTGGTCTGCGGTGATAGTGCCACCAAACCAGGTGTGGGACCCCTGCTCTGAAATGGTCATCCCTGTTGCCTGAAGGGCAGTTCCAGAAGGCCAGTCACCTGCTGGATGTGTGTCTGGAAGTCTGCAGCAACTTCGATTGCACAGTCCAGCTGCTGGGAGCCTCACCTCTAGGACTCCATCCCTGAGTGGACATCTCATTCCCAAAGAGCACCCCAGGCCCTGGACCTGCTTGTCGGCGCCGTCTGCAGCCCCATGATGGGATGGAGATTTGCAGGAGTTTAGCCACCCAGCCTCCACTCCTTTCCCTTCCCGTTCCTATGGAAACAGATTGCGGGAACACTGGGCACGGTGCTATCTTTACCCGGTTTTTGGCAATCTGAGGTCTGTTTCCATGGGAACTAGAAGGGAAGGGAACGGTGGTGGAGCAGCTAGACTGCTTTTAGATTTTGATGGCAGCCTCTGTGTTCACTGTAAAACCTGCTTTGCCCAAGTTTACCTCTAGGCCAGGGGTCCATGCAGCTCTGAATGCAGCCAGGACTCATCTGGAGGAGAGACCAGTGAAAAACAAGGAGAAAAGGAGGAAGTGTGAAAATATCCCTGAAAATCTCAATCATTCCCTTTTCCTCCAGGAAGCCATTTTTAGGTGTTGGTATAAGTTATTTAAATACCATTTTTAGGTATTATTTCTTGTATGGTTTTATTGAATATAATAACATGTTTTTATTCCGAGGAAGTGAGGAGATGAGTCATTTCGATAGGAGTGGTTTCTCAGACATGGGGAATCCCTGTGGCTCGGCAGTGCGAGTGAGTCACAGCTGGCTCTGTGTTTTGGGCTGAAAATGAGGGCCAGGTGGGTCAGATCAGAGCAGAAGACTAATGAGATGGGGAAGCTTGGGTTGGTGGAAAGGACCAAAGTAAAGCAGTGCTGACCTATGCAAGTATTTGAAGATGAAAATGCTAAATTCTAATCTAAGGAGGCCCTGGCCTGAGTGAGCCCTCTGAGTATTCAGTTATGGAGTGGAGTTTATTGAGGCCATCATGGCGCTCTGCTCTTCCCTCCCCTCCCTTTGTACAGTCAGGGAACAGCACCCTCTTCTTCCCTCCCCTCTTGCATCCCGTCATCCCACAGTGTCCTGAGGGTCTGGTAACGGCTGGGACTGTCACCCCGCAGCAAGCACACAGAAAACGATAGAGGCTTAACCTTTCTGGAAGGCCTGTTAGTTGTAATGCACATAGCTTTCATGCATTTTCTCATTTGTTCGTCATCACTGCCTTATGGATATATTAGTGCCCTATATTATAGAGGAGGAGACTGAGGCTCCGGGAGATCATGGAACGAGCCAGAGAAGAGCAGCTCACAGAGTCAGCGTCCTTCCTTGGGCTATCTGACCAGAGCAGCACTCGCTCCCTGGGCACAGTGCCTCCGTGGAGTGGGCAGCTGTGCTGGGCGGGGCCCAGGGTCCTGCAGAGCCTCTGACAGCCATGGCCTGCACCTGGTGGGAGGACTTCTCCTCCTGGTTTCCTCCCACCCACTGGCACCTTGCTCTTCAACGCTGGTCTTGTCCACTGGCATGTGAGTGTTTCCTGATTTCAAATGTATTTGTTATTATTTAGTTTTTATGTAAAAATAGAGTGCAGTTCTGGTGATTGCATGGGGTATTAGGGATATTTGGAAACACTGGCCCAGAGTATCTTGGTGAAAGTGGCAATGGCTTACTTTCCCTGGAGGAGTGAAATCAAGTTCTCGCTCTTGCCGTTTGAGAGAACCATATTCACTTCATCTGAATCTGGAAGGGAGGATGGGCATGAGGTTGTTGTGTGTTGTGGGAAAGCTGCCTCTCCCTGCCTGTCCTCCCAGGCTGTGCGGGCCTCTGTCTGAAGAAATGTGCTGAGGTCTCCATTCAGAGTAGGGGCTGAAATAAGTCAGTTCCTATTTGTCGACTCCAATGGAGAAGGGAATAAACAAGGTCTAGATTCTGAGAGGGAAAAAGAAAAATCTAAAGAAGACATGACATTCCATGCAGAGGAAGCCGGTGATCAGGCTGGTGCAGCTCACGGTGGCTTAGGTCATGAAAGACCTCTCAGAGCCTGGGCAGCCCCATCGACAGCAGCCTCAGCTGCCAAGCACAGTGGTTACATTCCCTCCTGCCGCCGACGTCCTGTGGTTTTCTTCAGTGAACTTGCCTGGATCTGACAGTGGACACGTAAGACAGACAGATCCTTTCAGCATCAGGTAGACACAGAGGCTTCTGTGGGTGAGGACACAGCTCAGGATGAGACAGCTCCTGTAGCCACCGATCAGTGCCTCTGAAGCTCAGCAAACTCAGCACACCCTTGGCCTCCAGTGCTGTTGGAGACTGTGCTATCACATGTGGTTCCGGAGGGGCCAGTTCTGTCTTCCAGGAGAGCATGTGTCTTTACCGCTGCCTGGGCTGCCTGGTGGGACACGTGGTACCTGTCTGTGGTGCTTTCCCCATGAATACCCCTTGCATGCTTTTCCTCTGTGAAAGCACACGCACAGTCCTTTGTTACCAAGGCAGTGGAAATTGGTCTAATGAACCCTTTCTGCTTGGCCAGAGGCTCCAGAACACAGCGGCAGGGTTTGTGGCCCCATTAGTTAGAGACCAGGCGGCCTCTCCTGGGTTCTTTGCCCTCTGTGACAGGTGCTTCTGGGGACAGATGTACTTTCACAGCCTGCCTTGCCCGGCCTTTCAGGAAGTTGGAAAGCTCTCTCGATGCTCCCTGCAGGTGCTTGGAGTCGGGACTGCCCATCAGAAGGCTTGGTGTGCCGGCCCCACAGGTGGTGTTTGATGTTGTGTGTCACACTCTTGGGCCCACTCACTGCTGGTGACGCAACTCCAGGACCAACCTCAGACAGCACTGTTTTGCGTTCTGTCCTTCAGACATCTGCTGAAACATGCATCTCCTTGGATTTCTGTGCTTAGATGAAGTTGTTTCACCAACACGAACTGACTGTGCTACGCCACTTCTGTCTGCATGACTTGGTCTGCCCCAATGATGGCTTTGCTGCTTGCTTTGCAAGTCATTCTTGGAAAGGTTGGTCCAGAGGTTATCTTTTAGCTCTTAGAAGAGTGCCTGTGGCTTCTCCCAGGTGCTTGTACAACCCATGACTTTCCTAGGGTGGCACACGATCGATTGCAAAGTATTTCTTCTGGTTCTCTTAAATGGGAGAAATAGAGTGGTTGAATGGAAGTTTAATCTTTAAGAGGATATCAGATGGGCCTGTATCTGTTTCTTCTCTGTCAGCAATAGAAACCTCTTCCTCTCTCCCAAGGAAAGTAGGACTTTCCCTACATTTTGTCATAATGGACATACTCAGGCAGTAAGGAGTCGTCATTCTGCCAGAGCGCAAACTGCTAGCCAGCCCCGAGAGCTGTGTGGGCGTGACCCGCCATTGAGCCCACATTAAATTGGATGGAGCAATAGGCAGAGCCTCACAGGCCCACCCCAAACAACATAGACTTTCTCCTGGAAATATCTAAGAAAAGTCTTACTGGAGCATTTCTGTCCACCACCACCCACCTTGAAATGGATACTGAGTTGTGAAAAATTATATAAAGTGGACAGTTTTTCTTTGTCCTAAAGGAATATATATTCTTCAGATAATGAATGTGAGTAAATGAGACAGAAGTGCTTCATGAAAGCTCAGCTGTTCCCTGTGTGTTTGATTTAAGAGGCACTTGTGGAGCTGGTCTGGAGCTTGGTGAACAAGGAATGCTTAGGAGGCTTTGTGAATGCAGGCAACTGACATGGCACAGATCGTGGATTTCTGTAGGGAACATTGGCTGTTTTATCGCTCATCAGTATGTCTGAGCTTTAAGGTGTAGTCTGTTCTGCTACACGTCCTGGTGTGGCCCCATTAGTTAGAGACCAGATAGCCTTCCTCTGGGTTCCCTGTGCTCTGTGACAGCTGCTCTTGGGGACAGATGCATGTTCACAGCCTGCCTTGCCTGGCAGAGGGGCATGAGAGCACCACACTTGTCAGAAGGGTGGTTGGCTGTCCTCTCTGTGCCAAGTTTCATTCTTGGGGCTGTGTGGAAGCTTGAGAAGTGCATGTAAAGGACTAAAAGTCAGCACTTTAACAAAGAAACAAACCAGACAGGGAGGGGAATGGAAGAACCACAGACGGGACCCTGCATGATTATTTTCTGAGAAGGAGACGTAAAAACTTGGCCAAATTTATTATTTTTCTTTCTATTGCTGCTTTTTAAATGTGATATTTCAATATGAAAACATGAAAAAAAAAACAAATATCAAGAGCCTCTCTTTTTCCTTTTAAAGGCAAGTTTCTTTCTTGACATTTTTTTTTCTCTTTTACTATTCTACCACATTTCATACCAAAAACCTCACCCACACACTTTCTCTAATTTTGTATCCTTTCTCCTGTTTCTCTCTGTTGTTAATTTTAGCTGGCATGGAATGATTTGAGCTTTGATTTTTATCCATTGGGAACTTTTTAAAAAAAATCAAGACAAATCAGCAGAGGAACTAGGAGATAAATCCGACATTGTAAACAGTTGGGTCAGATAAGAACTGGAAGAGGGTGGGCTGAGGTGTATTAGAGATACACGATTTCATCAGCCGTCTACGAAGGCAGGTTGAAGTAATTTGGGAGTGGTGGTAATTCCTCCAGCCCTCATTAGATCTAGTGTTTTGTCTGTGTTTTCTCATTCTGTACTTGATGGCTCTGTGAGGCCAGTGCCATCATTCCTTCCATTTTACAGCCGAGGAAACTGAGGCTCAGGGGCTTAAGAAATTGCCCAGGTCACACATAGCCTAGAATAGGTGAACCCAAGGTGTCCAAAGCCTGGACTTTTGTTCTCTGGCTGCTTTGTATAAGGCTCTTGTTTGAGCATGTTTGAAACAGCGTGGGGCTGGGTACTGCCTGTGCAGCAAACTCCCAGCCACGACGTCCTCCATGGGGCGCCCCCAGTCCAGCAGCCACTTATGTGTGGCACCTGGATGCAGGACAGAGGCCATGGATTGAAAAGGAGGTGACCCAGCTGAGGCTCAGCTAGAATTCTGTGCGGTACAACTAGCATTTATTGGGCATCTGCTGTATTCTAGTCCCCATGGTCAGTGCCAAGGACAATCAGGAAGCGCCGTCCATAAACACCTGCAGAGGCAGACGAGACACGAGGATCTGGGCCCCATAGCCACAGGAGCTTGGTTTGTTTTGCTCACTGCTGTCTCCTCAGCTCCTAAAATAGTGCCTGCCAGAGTAATGACCCCACAAATAGCTGTTGAAATACTGAATGAAGAGATGTAGCTTTAGTGGCATCCTGCAGGCCAGAGATCAGGGAAGACCGTGGGCTGGCACAGGTGTCCCAGGGAAGCCTGCTGTGAGCTGACAGCAAGGAGGGGCTTGGCAAGGGGACGAAAATTGTTTCGTACAAACAGCTTGTCGGTTCATATTCTTTTCCGCTCCCACCAAAGAATGAGACAGCTCCCCCTCCCTTCCTGCCCACACTTGTTAGCCTACGGCCTGACCCCCTTCTTGTTCTCCTGTCGTGCCCATTTTAAGCTGATTTTATCGGAAGAAAGCTGGGGTGGGGGAGATCCCTGGGTGTGGAGCATCGCAGAGCCTAGCTCCCGCCTGCCAGGCCCCTGCCCGCCAGCCGGAGCCCTCATGCCAGGTCGCAGTGGGAGCAGAACCTCTAGAGCGGTAGGGTTGGGTAGGGGATGTTTCTTCTGCTTGGGTGGTGGCCACAGTGGAGGTGTCCGTGATGTGCTCAGACCAGGCCGGGTGCCCTCTGAATGCATGTCTGCCTAGGGATTATCTGCCCCTGGGCCAAGCCGTGAGCCTTTCTCGTTCCCTTGTGCATGTGGGTGCTGCAGGCATGGTCTGGTTTGGGCCTTGGAAAGTGGAGATCCTCCCAGTATTCCCTGATTCCAGCAAACAGCTGGTGCACGTGTGCATGGCTGTCTTCCTAATGTTGCAGGCTCTCTCTCTTGAGCCAGTGTCTCTTGGTTTCTGTGCGTGGACAGTGGAACTGTCCGGGAACTTGGGCCGGGATCCTGACACCTGGTTCCAGTCTTGGCCTGCATTCTTCCCATGCTCACCTTCAACCTGCTCCCTCTCCCCGAGCCTCTGGATCACCTCCTCCACATAGCACAGGGGTTGGATATATGACTCCTTGTGGCTTCCTCTGCTGCTAGATCATATGAGTTGATAATTGTAGACTTACTAATGCACTAAGGACAGTTATTCTGTTTGTTTATTTTGAGGGGAACTCTTTCCAACTTGGTTTGAGTAGAGCCTCAGGATTTATCAAGTGTCGGATTTGTCAAGGTGACATTTTAAAGAATGTTCTAATTACTGCTTTTCCTGTTTGTAGCCTGTGTGTGTCTTTGAATCAGATGTTTTGGATTTTGTACTTGCTTCCTGAATTGGTGATCTACCACGAGGCACTACGGTTCCCTGAACTACATTACCCTGAACAAGTAACCAGAGCCCACTGAGCTACCCAGGGTGAGGATGGATGGCTTGGAGGCTGTGTTACAAAAGCTACACATTATTTTGCACCCCTACATCACAGAGATGAAAAGTAGCATGGAAAATTCATAACACTCCACCTCAGTCTTCCCTGGCTATAGGCAGCCCGTTTCTCTGACTTGTTCTCAGACTCGCATTTCTGTGTGGATCTTCTGTGCTTGTGCACTATGTCCCTTTCATTTGTTTCTTTTAGTTTTTTTTTTTTTTTTTTTTTTTTTTTTTTTTAAGAGACAGGGTCTTACTATGTTGCCCAGGTTGGAGTGCAGTGGTGCAATCACAGCTCACTGCAGCTGTGAACTCCTGGGCTCAAGCAGTTCTCCTGTCTCAGCCTCCCTAGTATAAGTGTGCAGTGCCATGCCCAGCTAATTTTTATATTTTTAGCAGAGATGGGAACTTGCTGTGTTGGCTAAGTGGGTCTCAAATACTTGGGCTTAAGCGATCCTCCTGCCACAGCCTTCCAGAGTGCTGGAGATACAGGTGTGAGGCACTGTGCCCGCCCTCTTTGTCCTTTTTATGCCCATTTGCCCTCTCTCCCTTGGCCAGAGACATGGCCACAGGGGACTTATTTGGAAAGGCAGGGACCTCCAGTTTCACCTCCTCATTTTATAAAAGAGGAGATGGGAGCCGGGGCTGGGGAGTCACCAAGGGAACCAGAAGCCAGGTGGATCCCCACCTGGGGCTCTCTGCCTCCGGCTGCCTGGAGGCAGGGGTGTTTCATTTGTAGCACCTCCTTTTCTTTACTGTTAGGAGATGTTGAGGCTGACTGGCTGTTGCCAAGGTCTGCACCATCTATGAGAGCACTCACATGGAGACATGTGACATCTCCCTTGGAGGGACACTTGGTGCCAGCTCAAGTCGGAAATAGCTTCTCAGGTGCCTTTTTCCCACTTTTTCTCACGTCTTTTCATGACAAGTCCTTTGCCACTTTGATCCTAAATGAACCATGGGCTGAGATGGTGCATAGGTGAGCTTTGCAGTACTGCCCTCAAACATGTTCATTTTTATTTTTTTTTTAATTTTGCAACAGAGCCCCAGTTTGCCAAGGTTTAGAATGACCTCTTTATTTTGCAGTGTTCCTTTCTCCCTGGAACGTCTCTGGTGGGGAGTGGCCAGGGATCGGCATCCACAGGCTGGGGCTCAGCCCTCAGCATATGTGGGGCCTGGAGCGGTAGCTGTGGCTGTGGAGCTGTCACCTAGGTAACTGACATTCTGCCAGCGAAACAGTCTGTCCACAGCAGGAGGAAATAAAAAATGAAACTGCAGCATCAATTCTTTATGCACTACAGTTTTTTGAATGTTACTTGATTTTGGAAAAAAGACTGTTTCACTTCTCCATTAGAGTTTGGCCTCTGTGCCCAAGTGTGACCCTCACATTTCCTGAACCCCAGGTGTCTGTTTTTACAGTGTCTTTTAATGAAAGCTGTAATACGGACACATTCACTTTTTATTCCTGAATGACTGAGGAGGATTGCGTTTCATATAAGTTTTTGTGAATAACTGGTAAGGCAGACAGATCCTGCAACTTACTTGGTTAGGCTTGTGAGTGTTCATGTTTTTAATGTTTTTGAAATGTCCCTTCCTGTGGGGGTGTTTTTTCCATTTGATGTGCTCTATTTCCTTAGTAACTGTTGCTCTGTTATGGGAGGGACTTAATGACATTTTTTCAAGTGCAATATTGAATTAATTTATTTCCTGGTTAGTCCTGCCCATCTTCCCAGTATAAATAGAACCTCTGTGTGTGTGTGCGTGTGTGTGTGTGTGTGTGTGTGTGTTTGTGTAGAATGATGACCATGTGCTTGCTGCCTTGGGGGCCTCTTGACTGTGACCTTGAGTCTGGGTAAGTTGCCTCTTCTGTATTCCCCTCTCTCTTTCTCTCTTGATATAGAGCACTTGGGTTTAGGATGCTTCCTGGGCCTCAGGGGTAGCATGGGAAGCAGAGCCTTCAGGGCGAGAGGCCCAGAGTCAGCCCTGCTCTCATGCTGCCAGTGTTGGGCACAGTTCTTGAGCCTCTGTGGGCCAGTGCTTGCTCTCTCTCTGTAGCCTGAGGGTATTTAAGTCAATGACTTCTAAAGGCCTTTGCTAGATAGGACTTTCTGGGAAGTGTGAGTGCAGTGGAATCACTATTTGTAATCACCATCTCGACTCTTCTAGTGGGTTGGTGGGAAAACCAGAACGGAGGGTCCCAGCCAAGCAGGCTGAGGAGTAGCACCTTCACCTGGGAAATGCCCCTTGCAAGCACGGCTGGAGCAGGGGTTGTGTAGGTGTTTGCTGAGCCTTCTCTGTGCTGGGTATATTACTTAGAGAAGCTTCACACAAGTACCTTCCTTCACTCATGCGTTCGCTCAGGAAACACATATTTATCGGGCACCTACTGGGTGCCAACGGGAACTGGAGGATCCTCTGGCCACTACCTTTGCCTTCATGGCGCTTGTGGGGGAGATGGGCAGGTGTGGCACAGTCAGGACACTGGCGTGGAGTTGCAACTGCAAATGTGTTGGGAAGCCGACCAGGTGCTGTGGGTTGTGTAGCAGGGTCTGGACTTAGGCTGGGGGCTATCAAAGAAGCATCTCCAAGGAGGGTTGTTTGGGCTGAGACTGGAAGGCTGAGTGGCAACTCAAGAGCAGGAGGCCCATGAGAGCAGAAGATTGGAGGGACGGCCTGCAACTTTCACACTTCCACATGTTTGTTCCACAGATGCCCAGCGTGGCCGTGCTAGTTGCTGCTTGGTTTCAAAACTAAAATCACATGTCTTGTCCAGAATAGGGTCTGCAGGCTTCTGCTGACCATGCTGGCCCTCGGAGTTTTCTCTGTCCTGATTACCCACCCTGCCTTGCCTGTTGGTCACCTGACGGCACTTACCGAGTGCTGCTGGGTTCTGGCCCCTTTGGGATGGTCACAGTCTTTCACTGAGCAGAATGAAACCTGCACTTCTGCTGCGTATTCCTAGAAAGGGTAGCTAATCTGTGTTGCTAGCAGTGAGGAAGAAGACTTTTTACAGCATTTATAATTGTATTTTACCTTGAAAATTGCACTGGGGGAGACTCAGAGTGTATATAGGAATAGGCACGTATCCATTGATGAGATAACACAACCATGTCTACCCTGCTTTTGTTGGGAACCGCACACATCGTTGTCCTAAAAATCCTGACCATGTTAACGCTTAGACCTCATGGGAGGCATTACACACCTGTTCCCAGCCTCTCTTTTAGGAGTCATAAGGTTAAGGATTGGTGGGGATGAAGTTGGTTTTTTCCCCTATTTTGATCCACATTGGCCTCAGTCTTTCTCACAGCCATTTGACATGTGGGATGTATGATAACTTTATTTTTCTAATTACTTTTTTTGACAAATAATAATTGCATATATGTGGGGTGCCATGTAATGTTTTGGTATATGTATGCATAGTAGAAAGATTCAATTCAAATGAATTAATATATTCATCACCTCACCAACATCATTTTTTGTGGTAAGAATGTTAAAAATCTATTATTTTAGCAATTTTGAGGTATGTGATATATTTTTATTAACTGTGGTCACCATGCAATATAGAACATCATTAAAACTTATTCCTTCAATCCAACGGAAACTTTTGTACCTTTGATCAATATTTCCCTTTTCCCCGTCCCTCTTCCGCTTGCCTCTGGTAATCTCCTTTCTACCCCACTTCTGTGAGATTGACTCTCAGATTCCACATAAAAGTGAGATCATGTAGTATTTATCTTTCGGTTCCTTATTTCATTTGGCATAATGTCCTCCTGTGTCATCCATGTTGTTGCCAATGACATAGTTTCCTTCTTTTTAAAGGTTGTGTAGTACTCCATTGTGCATGTATACTACATTTTCTGTATGTGTCCATCCACTGAAGGACACTTAGGGCACTTCCATATCTTGGTCACTGTGAACAGTGCTGAAATGAACATGGGAGTATAGATATATTTTGACACACCTATTTCAATTCTCTTGGCTACAGGGAATTGAAATAGGTATGTCAGAATACCTTCCCTTCCCAGTGGGATTGTTGGATCATATGGTGGTTCTACTTTTAGTGTTTTGAGGAACCCCCATACTGTTTTCCAAAGTGGCTGTACCAATCTCTATTCCCACCAACAGCTACATGGGTTCGCTTTCCTCTGCATCCTTGACAATACTTCTCATCTTTTGTCTTTGGTAATGGCCATTTAATGGGTGTGAGATGTTATCTCATTGTGGCCTTAATTTGCATTTCCCTGATGCTTAGAGATGTTGAGCATTTTTTTAATATATCGGTCAGCCACTTGTATATCTTCTTTTGAGAAATGTCTTTTCAGATCATTGCCTATTTTAAAAATTGGGTTGTTTTCTTGCTACTGAGTTGTTTGAGTTACTTATATATTTTGGATATTAGGCCCTTATCAGATGTATGGTCTGCAAATATTTTCTCCCAATCCATTGGTTTTCTTTTCATTCTGTTGATTGTTTCCTTATGATAACAGGATTTTTTAAAAAGTGAGGTAGCATAACTTCTACAGTGAAGCAAATAGACAAAAATCCCACAATAAAACAACAGCAAAAACCTCTCCACAATTCAGTTTTCTTTCTGAGTTTAGAGAACGAGAACAAATAAAGTCTAGCACGTTTGCACACCAAGTATCATAGAAAAGGGCAGAGAAAAATCAAAGTTTTAGGGCAGGTGGGCTTTTGTTTTCATCTGGCAGAGGAAATTCCATTTCCCAAAGTTCATGATGCTAGTGCAACCGATTTTCTTCCAAAGTTCCTGTAGGACCTGCATGCTGGCCATTTTTAGGTGGAATATTAGAATTCAGAGAAAAAATGTTTTCTCACATTTTCACACACTTCAAAGCCACCATTTACACAAATAATTTATTTTTTAATTAAAATTTTACCTATTCTTTAAACTTGAGGACGCCTACTGGGCCATACCTTATTAACTTAGAACGTTACGATAGATACATGAAGGTAATAGAATTGAATATCTTAGTATCATTAAAGTACTTCATTAATTTATAAGGTACTCCTTATAATTAGTATTTATTAGCGATGTGTTAATTCACTACCTTCTGTTTATATTTACAGCAACATGCGGTTAACAGAGGGCTCCTTTCTGTTCTGTGTTCTGTTCTCTTATTTTTTTTTAGTTCAATGGTGAAAAAGAAGAATAACCAATTTCTAAAAATTGGTTATAAATTGATTAGGATGAAGTAATAACAGAAAAGAGGTCTCCTTTCCTAAATATTGGAGATTGATATTCAGGATTCTGTTTTAAAAGTCTGATTCTTTGGGCTTCTGACATTCTTGTTAGTATTGCTTTGTGTTTAATTGAACAAACATTAAAAATCTGAAAAACGTTTTGTAAAATGCTTTTATTATTATGTAACATATGGAGCAGTTTATAGATTAAATTTGCTTTTCCTTCCCATTCTCTTTAAAAAGTTAATGTAGGCATTTGTTTTCCTCCTTAAGAATCAATTTTTAGGCTAGGCAATGTGGCTCATGCCTATAATCCTAGCACTTTGGAAGACTGAGCACTTTGGGAGGATTATATGAGGCCAGGAGTTTGAGGCCAGCCTGGCAGCTTAGTGAGAGTCTGTCTCAAAATAAATAAATACAGAAATAAATGTTGAATAATTATCTATTGGTATTCTCCAAACTTACTAGATGCCATCACAGTCTTTGCTGCTGCCGCTGGTTTGATCTATTGCCCCCTAAATATGCCTTACAAGTGCCAACCTCTGGGGCTTTGCTTATTCCATTTCTCCCTGTAGAATGCTTTTCCTTCGTTCCTGGAACAAAGTTCCAAAGTCCTTGTAACAGATCATGGAGTTCTTGGCATAAACTTGAGCCCTGTTCATGCTATATTGTGCAGCTCAAGCCCAGCTTCCTTCAGGAATTATTCCTGAATGATGCTCTTCCCCCTTTCCCCAGGCGCAGGCTTTCCCTCTCCTGGGGCCTACAGATCTTACCATCTGCACTGAGCGAAGCCTGGCTGCACCTGCTTCCCAGCCATGCGGCAAGCTCTTTGAAGGAAGCCGCGGCGGTACATTTCTCTCGTACCTCTGCTGAGCTCAGTATCCGGCAATGCACACAGCAGGTCCCTGATAAGTAAACGCAAAAATACATGAATAATATAATTTGTCCTAGGTACCCTCCCCTCCAGTACATTCGATTCAAGTCAGTAGGCACATCTTGCTCCTGCCAGCTCATTCAGCCGCTCAGGGCTGTGTCAGCCTGGAGTAGGCATGGCTCAGACGTGAAGACTGATAGTCATGAACTCACATTCCAGCTGGGCCACTCAGGGCCGGGAGACCGTGGTCAGCTTTCGTCTATTCACTTATAACCTTCTAAGGAGGCAGATGCTGTGGGCTTTCTAGGGTTGGGTGAGCAGCTGTGAGTGCTACATACCTTAAAGGCTAAATACGAGATGAGACCCTGGGTGAAGTCAACTTGACTAGGCTAAGGGATGCCCAGATAAGTGGCAAAACATTATTCCTGGGTGTGTCTGGGGGTAATTTTTGAAAGCGATCAGCATTTCCACCAGGAGACCCAGTAAAGAAGATCCGCCTTCCTGAGTGCAGGTGGGCCTCATCCAACCCATCAAGGAGGACTTCACAGAACAAAGCGGCAGAGGAAAGGCGCATTGCCTCTCTCCTGAGCTGAGACATGCGTTTCTCCTGCCCTCTGACACCGGAGCTCCTGGTTCTAGGACCTTTGGTCTCAGCCTGGGACTCCCACCATTGGCTTTCCTGAACCCCCACCATTGGCTTTCCTGAACCCCCAGTGTGCAGATAGCAGGTCTTAGCACATCGTGGCCTGTGTAATCACATGCCAATCCCTCCTAATAAATCTCTTTCTACAGATCACTACAAATCCTGTCGGTTCTGTTTCTCCGAAGAACCCTAATATAGTCAGGCACCGCGACGCCACCCCACAGCAGGAGGCACGCTTCCTCTACCTGCCTACCCAGGAGTTTTCGCCAGAAACAAACCCAAAACTCTGTGGTCAGTCACCTTTTCATATAGACCTCAGCACGGCAGCTACAGGAGTAAGCTGAGGGTGGAAAGAAAGAAAGACAATTTCGTACGTCCTTTCATTAGCAGATGCCCCTGTGGCCTTGTCCCTGCCCTCTAATTGACCTTCATGACTACCTGGCTTCGCCCCCAACTGCGAAAGCACACCCCCGCCCTGCCATTGCCTCCCGGGGCCTTATTTCACAGGAAACTAAGCCGAGGGCAGGGTTTGGCTCCTGGTCACACGACAACAAAGAGATCATGCTGGGACCTGGGACCCCCTCGGGCTCAGAGGAAAGGGATGTCCAGGGCCCCATGTCTGCCTGTTTTGATTCTGACATTTCCCCCAAAGCCAAGTCCTTGGAACAAGTGGAATTCCCAAAGTATTTTACTAGTGGCCTCTGGTCTGATGACCCACTCAGGAATCTATTTAAAATGCTTTTCTTTTAAATGACAGGAGTATGTAAACGGGCTTTGAAAAAATATAAGCAATGGAGATGGGTAGCATCAAGAACAAACAGAGCCTGCCCATCCCCCAGCAATGCCTGGAGAGCAAACCCAGGCCAGGGAGAGAGGGCTGCCACTTGCAGAAAAAGAGCCGTTACTTTTTCACTTCTAGATTCTATCCAACGAAAGCCAACCTTTGGTTCCCAAAGCCACTGTTCTATTTCACTCTTATGTCTGTAAACCTCCCCGACAAGGGGCGGCTCCTGGCTGCTGTGGCTTTCCTTGCTCCAGGCACCCTTGGTGCTTGCCTGGCCATGCGTGCACCTCTGCTGGGATGACCGGTCCTGTGGCCCCGGGGCCCCATCGGAAGGCTGGCTCTCCTGCCTTGGGCAGCTCGGCATCTGCCGGCTGACCCCAGCCCTTCCTTCCTGGAAGCCCTTCCTCTCTCGGACTCTGACCCGCCCCATGGCCTTGCTCAGATGCTCAGTCAGTGGGCAGCAGATGCCTCAAGCAGCCGCTGCTGGGGAGGATGTCCATCTGGAAATATCAGATCTAAAAGGTGATGTCATCCAGACCTGCGACCAGCAGAAACGGGGGCAAAAGTGAGCTCCGCCACCCTCCAAAGGGGCCCGTCTGGAATCTAAGAGAGGGAGTTCGCTGATGAGAAATGGGGCATTGCTGGAGGCAGGAGGGAGGCGTGGATGGTGCAGATTTGGTCGCTCCCTGGGTAACAGAATTTGAAAAGATTGGATCAAATCAGATCAAAATGTTTACTATGTGCTAGATGCCAAAAAGCCAAAAATACAAATTAATGTAAAATATGGACTCTCCCTCCAAGGAAATATAAGGGTTTCCCTTCCCGGACACTCCTGTTATTTGACTACATTAGGTATGAGATTTAGCAGAAAAATCCAAAGCCCTGTCCTCTCGTGTCCCAGAAGTTCACTGCAGCCTCTAGCACTGGCACCGAAATCACAGGAATCAGGCTCCTCCTGGTTTTCAGCCTGTCCTCCCTGGGGGGCAGGACCTGTCCTCACCGCCCAGGATGGCTGCTAGAACTTGGGCCGTTATGTTGAAATTCCAGGCCTGGCGTGGTGGCTCATACCTGTAATCCCAGCACTTTGAGAGGCTGAGGTGGGTGGATCACCTGAGGTCTGGAGTTTGAGGCCAGCCTGGCCAACACGGTGAAACCCTGTCTCTACTAAAAATACAAAAATTAGCCAGGCATGACAGGGGGCATCTGTAATCCTAGCTACTCGGAAGGCTGAGGCAGGAGAATTGCTTGAACCCTGGAGGTGGATTTTGCAGTGAGCTGAGATTGCACCATTGTACTCCAGCCTGGGTGACAACAACAAAACTCCATCTCAAAAAAAAAAAAAGGCTGGGCGTGGTGGCTCATGCCTGTAATCCCAGCACTTTGGGAGGCAGAGGCTGAGGCTGGTGGATCACCTGAGATCTCGAGTTCAAGACCAGCCTGGTCAACCTGGTGAAATCTGTCTCTACTAAAAATACAAAATTTAGCTGGGTGTGGTGGCACATGCCTGTAATCTCAGCTACTTGGGAGGCTGAGGCAGGAGAATCACTTGAATCCTGGAGGCGGAGTTTGCAGTGAGCGGAGATCACACCATTGCATTCCAGCCTGGGCGACAGGAGCAAAACTCCATCTCAAAAAAAAATAGAAATTACAGCCGTGGCGACTGGAAGGGATGCTCTGTCCTTGAGTTGTACTTGAGGACATGAACTCCCAGAAGTGGCACACACACTTCTGCTCACATCTCTCTGTCCAGAACTGAGATCAAGGAGGCTGTGAAGGCAATGCTGTCTCCAGGGGCACATGCTCACATTCGGGGTGCCCGCTGGAAGAAGGGGAGCAGAGGCACACAGGCCTCACAAGCGTTTTGTAGCAGCAGAGAGTGCACGGTGGTGGGGATGAAGGAGACCTTGGTGTTTGGAGGCAGCTGGCGTCTGGAAGACACTGGGCTGCGCCTAGGTTCTGAGACCTCGCATCTAATGTAAGCCACCCGGTCTGTGCGCTCCACTCACAAAGGCCCTCAGGATCTCAGCGCTCGAGGCCCTGCAGGGCCTTGTGTCCCCATGCTTTTTGATTTAACACACCCATCCAGAGGCAGTGTCACCCTCCCAGGCAGCTTGGCATTCCTCCAGTGTACATGGCTCTGTTTTAGCTTGAACTTGGACCTGCTTGAGCCTTCTACCCAGGGATAATTAAATGCAGCACCCAGCCCTGAACCAGTGTCTGCGCTGTGCCCCGTGGGGAGAATGTGGGGGTTGGCTGAGAAGGGGATCCCATCCTAGGACCCTTCTAAATCAAGTCACAGAGCAATGCTGACAAACAGCAAATGAGCAGGTCTTTACAGCTCATGAAGTGTGCAGAGAGCGGTGCTGGGCCTTGGGGGTCACTGTGTGCAGTGGTGGTGGGTAGGCACCCCGAGATGGTGACAGCCAGGCGGCAGGGCAGGACTGGGGGGCAGCTAAGGGACTGGGGCTTGATCCCCCGGGGCACTGGGCCAAACGCCTGCAGCAACAGAACCCCGTCCCAGCTCCCAGAGGGCAGCTCGATGGTGGGGCCCCATCGCGGCCTGGCCTCCCTGGGCATGACTGTCCACCATGCACCTCCACCCCCGAGGCTCTCTGGGCCCTGGGGCAGGCCTCGGAACAGGTTGCCGTGGACCGTGGAGACCCCCACCCACACCCCCTGACATGCTGCCCTTTGTTCCGTCAGACCCAGTAGCTATCCAGGCTCTTCAGAACCCATCGTCCCTGCAGAGGGGAGGCTCCAGGCACTGGGGAGCTGGGGCCTGCATCCAGGCCAGTGGCAGGGGGACCATGCTCCCAGGGCCCGGTCACACCCTCCGGGGCAGGCAGCCTGCCGCAGGCTGCTGGCTTTTTCCATACTTATCCCTGAACTTTCCTTCAAACAATCAAGAGGAAGTACCTTCAGCCCAGCCGCCAGGATACACGTGTCTGCAGCCTTTTCCAGGGAGGGAGCTGCTGCCCCCTGCAGGGGTTGGGGGCTGTGCTGGGACGGGAAGGAAACCCAACCCGCTTTATCCAGGAAGCAATAAGCTGGCATCACTGGTTCCATGGCCACTCGTTCCTCAGATCGGGAAAGAGGGACCGCCAGCACTGGGTGGCCAGTCTCCCCCTGTTCCATCCACCAGCACGCAGGCTCTGCATGTTACAGTAGGTTGCTGGTCAGACATGAGCAGGGCAGGAGAGGTCCCCCACCCCACCAGGAGTGTCAGGCGACCATCAAGAGGTGGCCAGGTGGTTGGTGATGGTCTCTCTAAAATAATAACTGGGCCGGGCGTGGAGGCTCACGCCTGTAATCCCAGCACTTTGGGACGCCGAGGTGGGCGACCAGCTGAGGCCTGGAGTTCGAGACCAGCCTGGCCAACGTAGTGTCGCTCCGGCCTGGGCGACAGAGCGAGACTCCATCTCAAATAATAATAATAATTGGTTGCAGCCAGCGCCAGGGAAAGGCACTCTCCTAGCAGATAGAAAATACTGAAGCTGGAGATCAGCCGCTTCCCCATGAGACCTCAGATGTTGGGCAAGTGGGCTCACACATGTGCCCTAAGAGGTAGCACGGCGGAGTGTGCGTGGTATAGGACGTTCTGGGGACGTTCGACTGGCGTGGGAAGAGCGCCTCAAGGGAGCATGCGCACAACTCCAGTGACCACACTGCGCATGCTCCCGTCCCGGCGCTTGCGGCCGCTGTGCTGTGCCCGCGGACAACCCACCCCGAGGGAGGAATTGGGGAGCATGGAGGAAAGCCCCCCACATGCCGACACACAAAACCCCAAGTCCAAGGTCAGGCCTCGCACTTGTCTTTCCAGTCGCCCGCTGGGCCCTCTTCCAAGTGTACTTTCTTTTCTTTCCTGTTCTAAAGCGTTTTAATAAACTTCTACTGCTCCAAAACTTGCCTCAGACTCTCTTGCCTCATGTCCCTCAAATTCCTTCTGAGGAGGCAAGAACTGATGTTGCTGCAGACCCGTATGGATTTGCCACGGCTCACATACGTTGCTGCCGTGTGACTCAGATAACTTCTACCACGAACATGAAGACGTCTGCGCCTGCGCAGGGCCAGGGCGAGGGCGGAGGCTTCCCGTGGGTGGACTTCCGGCTTTCTCTCGCTCTCTCTTTTTTTTTTTGAGATGGAGTCTCACTCTGTCGCCCAGGCAATGAGCAGTGTCGCCCAGTGCAATGTCGTGATATCGGCTCACTGCAACTTACACCTCCTAGCTTCAAGCAATTCTCCAGCCTCAGCCTCTTGAGTAGCTGGGATTACAGGTATTTGCCACTACACCCAGCTAATTTTTGTAGTAGAGATGGGGTTTCACCATGTTGGTCAGGCTGGTCTCGAACTCCCGACCTCAGATGATCTGCCCACCTCGGCCCCACAAAGTGCTGGGATTACAGACGTGAGCCACTGCGCCCGGGTTTCTCTCTCTCTCTCCACTCCCCCCCACCTCTCTCCCTCTCCCTGTCCCCGTCCCCGCCCCTTCTCTCTGTCTCTCGCCTGCCCTGGACCTTGTTTTCCTTTCCAGTCTCAATCAGACATGCGAGATGTTCCCTTCCACTACCCCCGAATGTTGCCAGAACCTAGAGTGATTACTGTTGAGATCCCCGCTGGTTTCCGCAGCTACAGGAAGAGCAGATGCCCCTACTCTGGGCCCCCAAGCTCCACCTCAACAAACCACGTGGTTGTAACTAGGGCTGCCAGGTGTGTGAGTTTGTCAGGGCCACTGTCACGTAGCAGCACACACTGTGGGGCTTAAACAGCAGGCTCGTCCTGTCTCATAGTTCCGGAGGCCAGAGACCAAGGTATGGCGAGGGCTGGTTCCTTCTGAGGCTGTGAGGTCCCTGCTTGGCCTGCTTGTAACTTGGGCTGAGCAGGGGGACAGAGCTGGCCTTGACTCCTGAAGCCACAGTGCCCTCATGGCGCCCTGTGGGCTGGGCCAGGCACCATATCCAGCCCTGGAGCTGGGGGCCTTCAAATTAAACTTGCATCTGCTCCCAGCATGCAGCTCACCACCTCCCCTTCCCATTCAAGCAGTGACAATGAAGGCCAAGATCCCTGAAGCTGACGCTGTGGTAAACGTCCTCTAGATGAGTTGGGATGTGTGTACAGTTCGAGGAATCTGATGGATAATTTGAATGTCACTTAAGTGGGTAAGTCCACTGTATACTTCAGCTGCGTCATGCACTGTGGAAGAACAGCGGGGTGGGTTTCTTTTTCCTTTTTCATATCCACACTCACTGTCTCCCTCAGTCATAAAACTGCATCCATTACAGGCGGAATTCCTGCTCCTGGAGAAGACAGGCGTGGATGGGTACAAGGGGCATTCAGGAAGGGGCTGACCCTGGCGGGCCGGAGACAGCAGGAGCACTCAGGGTGATGCTGACAGGGTTCCCAGGGGGGCCGAGGATGGGAGCCTGACTCGTAAGCATCTGGGCCCAGCAAGGTCTTCAGGGAGGTGGGGTGTGACCACCCTTCCTCCCCCGGCCTGGAGGTTGTGGATCACCACCACACAGGCCCATAGACTCAGGGCTTTTGGGCTTGCATCCGGCCATGGAGAAAAGACTGAGAAGCCCAGCCCACAATGGGGATTTCTAGGGCCTTCTCGAATGTTCCCTTGGGAATGGAAAGGAACAGGGACCTCTGCAAAGGCTGGTTTGATTTTTGTTGCCAAGGCTTTTACATATCTCAGTCCCCCCACACCCCACAACACTTGAATTTCTGCTTATGGATATGTGTGCACAGACGGATAAAAATCAAACAGTAGAATGGGATGTCACTCTCCAGAACATATATACAACTGCAGTTCAACAATGACAGCAACAAAAAAAAAGCCCAGGCTGGGTGCGGTGGCTCACACCTGTAATCTCAGCACTTTGGGAGGCCGAGGTAGGTGGATCACCTGAGGTCAGGAGATTGAGACCAGCCTGGCCAACATGTCGAAACCCCATCTCTACTAAAAATACAAAAAATCATCCAGGCATGGTGGTGGGTGCCTATAATCTCAACTATTCGGGAGGCTGAGGCAGGAGAATTGCTTGAACCCGGGAAGCGGAGGTTGCAGTGAGCCGAGATCGTGCCACTGCCCTCCAGCCTGGGCAACAAGAGCGAAACTCCGTCTCGAAAAAAAAAAAAGTGAAACGCAGAATCATTGTATGACCCAGAGTTTCATGCCTGGGTATATATCTGAAAGAACTGGGTATATATCCGAAAGCAGGGGCTCCAATAGAACGTGCACACCCATGTTCACAGCAGTGTTATTTACAGTTGCCAGAAGGTGGAAGCGACCCACTTGTCCCTCCACAGAGGAATGCATTGGCACGATGCGGCACAGTCACACAGTAGGTGCTAGTCAGCCATGGACAGGCAGGTAATTGGAATACCTGTTACCACACTGGGACCCTCGAAAACACTACATTAAGTGAAATAAGCCAGACCCAAGGGAACCAACGTCACATGACCCCACTGATACGAGGTACCTGGAAGAGGCAAATTCATAGAGAAAGAAGGTCCAGTGGAGGTTACCAGGGGCTGGGAGGAGGAGGAAACAGGGAGGTAAGTGTTTTACGGGTGCAGAGTTGCAGCTGGGGATGAGGAACAGGTTCTGGGGGCAGAGGTCGGTGATGGCTGCACAGCAATGTGAATGGACTTACTGCCACTGAGCTGCACATGTGACAATGGTTAAACTAGTACAGGGATTCTCCCCATGCAAGGGACAGGCCACTTCTCTTTGTCTGATGAAAAGTTCTGCAGATGCCCCAGGGGGCAGGGTGACACTGGCTGAGCAGTGGGCCAGGCCCGGCCTGGGACAGGGTCCCTGTGTTGTGATGGAGGGGAGGCTGGTGTCCAGGCTGCTGGGGGCCCCCAGTGCTCTTTCGGGTGCTGGCTTCGTGCGTGGAAGTCACGTAAGAGTCACAGAGGGAAATTCAACTTGAGTCATTTGCAGGATGTGCAGACCGGAGCGGGCCCTCCAAACTTGGCAACCTTGGAGGAAATGATTTTATATTTTTTGACTCTCATGTAACCTAGACACTCAGCTGGGACCCTGTTTCCTATTTCAAGACTTTCCAAACAGTTGTGTTTCCAAAGACCTCCTAAACACACAGCCAGGGGAAGGAACAGGCCTGCTGCTACAATTCCCTCGGCTCCCAACGCCTCTCAAGGCGTTTGCACAGGAAAATGGAAGCGCAGGACATCAGCCTGGCAGGAAGCGGCGGGATCTCAGAAGCTGCTTTCTGGATTTGACCTCAGGCAATTAAAAGATAGCAAAATACACAGTGAATGGAGAGGGTTTATGAGCTGCAGACCCGCAAGGCACTCGCAGGCACCGAAAGAGAGCCGGGAGTCTGCTGGTGCACACGTAGGCCTGGCAATCAGCATTCACTCATCCTGCGTTCCTGCACGCATGGGCAATTAGGGAGCCTCCTGTGGGCCAGGCAGAGGCTGGGAACTAGAGCAGGAATGCCCGCGGGTCCATCCCATGGTCTCGCTCTCTTTCCTCTTGTCCCCTTCCCCTTGGGGACATTTCCAAGGCTGCAGATGCCACTTACTGAACGGGACCCTGGCTGTGAAGGATGCGGGCCACAGCCAGATGCGATGTCTGGTTGCTCTCTCCTGAAACACCCAGCTCATTTCCTTCACCTTGTGTGGTTGTGAGGCCTCCCGACCTCCCTCCTGGGGTCCCTCAGCATGAGCGTCTGGGAAGCTCCAAGCCTGAGAAGCCCGGCAGACACTCAGCCCGAGGCTTGGTCTCCGCTCTCTCAGCAGACCATGCGCTTTGGTGGCTTATCTTGTTCCTTAATTATTTGAATGGATTTTAATTTTTTCCAACAGTTTTGGATTTACAAAAATATTGAGAAGACAGTGCGGGGAGTTCCCGTTAATGCCACCTCCAGGTTCCTCCATTATTAATATGGTGCATGAGTCCAGTCATTCATTAGGATGAATGGACCAACAGTCATCAGGTCCACGGCTGGTTCAGCTCTTCTTAGACTCCAACAGTCACCAGGTCCACTGCTAGCTCAGCTCTCCTTAGATTCTACCTCAACAGTCACCAGGTCCATGGCTGGCTCAGATCTCCTTAGATTCCACCTCAACAGTCACCAGGTCCAGGGCTGGCTCAGATCTCCTTCCACCTCAACAGTCACAAGGTCCACGGCTGGCTCAGATCTCCTTAGATTGCTCCTCAACAGTCACCAGGTCCATGGCTGGCTCAGATCTCCTTAGATTCCACCTCAAGTCCTCTTCTGTCCCAGGGTCTCATGCGGGAAGCCACAGGCCTTAGTCATGATCTCCGTAGGCCCCTCTGGCTGGGACACTTCCTTGGTTTTTTTTTTTTGTCTCCCTCTTTAGACTGGGAGTTCCTTAAGGGCAAAGGTAAGGCTTGCTGCCCCTCAGATTCCCCCTATGGTGCCTGATGTCGTGTTCTGCCCATCCCAGGCCTCCTCCGGTGATGAGAGGCCTGAGTTGAGGCACCACCTCTAATTGTGTGCGATCATGCCATTGAGCAGGGACAGATGGGGTTCAGGGGAATTTCACTTGTTTTTGTTATATTTCTGTAATGCTTATGTCTTTAAATATAATCAGCATATGTTTCTCTTCCAATCAGGAAAACAGCAGCAAATCAAGCTGGGAGCTGGGGCCTGGGCAGTTCATTACCCGGCTGGGTTCTCGGAGCCTGAGAGCTGGGTGTGTTGTCAACCCTGGACACGTGACGAGGCTGTGCCATGCCCCGGACAACACAGCGGCGCAAGTTTGGCCTGTAGTACAGCATGGCTGACTCCTGCCTGTCCAGACCCAGCCAAGGCATCAGCAAAGAGCACAGGCCTCAAAGCTTTTGCCTTAGCTGCACTCCCAGGCTTGTGCGAACCACCGCCCAGTCCGGCTCAGGCAGTTCAGGCATGCTCAAAGCTTTTGCCATAGCTGCACTCCATGCTCGTGCAAACCACCACACAGTCCCGGCTCGGGCAGTTCAGGCACACAGGCCGCCCTCTGGAAGAACTCGGCTGGAATGAGCAATTCTCCCTAGAAAGTGAAGACATGGACTCGGGAGAGTTCTGGGCAGAAACGAGGCAGAGATTGGAGTGAAGCATCCGCAAGCCAAGGAGTGCCAGAGATTGCCAGCAAGCCCCAGACGCTGGAGGAGGCATGGAAGGAGCCTTCCTGAGAGCCTCTGTGGGGGCAGGACTGTCACACCTTGAGGTCAGACACCTGTCCCCTAGGGCGGTGACAGAGCCTTTGGAGGGGCAGGGCCATATCACACCTGAAGGTCTGACACCTGACCCCCAGGATGGTGAGAGAACAGGTTCTGTGGTTGTAAGCCACCAGCTCATGGCACTTGGTTCTGTGGGTCACAGGACACGAGCAGCATATCTACTCATTCATTTCAGAAACATTTACTACCTGCCAGTTCGCACAAGGCACTTCGAAGACACTGGGGACAGGGAAAGAAACACTAAACAGGATCCTTGCTCTCAGTGGAGTTTCCATTCTAGTAGAGGAAGATGAGCATAAATAAACCAATGATAGCTTCTGGCCAGGTGCGGTGGCTCATGTCTGCAATCCTGGCACTTTGGGAGGCTGAGGTGGGCAGATCAGCTGAGGTCAGGAGTTTGAGATCAGCCTGGTCAACATGGTGAAACCCCAGCTCTACCAAAAATACAAAAATTAGCCAGGCGTGGTGGTGAGTGCCTGTAATCCCAGCTATTTGGGAGGCTGAGACAGGAGAATTGCTTGAACCCGGGAGGTGGAGGCTGCAGTGAGCTGAGATTATATCATTGCACTCCAGCCTGGGGGACAGAGTAAGACTTAGTCTCAAAAAAAAAATAAAAGTAAATAAAATAAATAAATGAATGATAGGTTCTGACAGCAGGCAGAGCTGTGAGATCCACACAATAGAGGCGTTGGAGAGGGTGTCGGTTCCCGTGGGCTGCCCTTGCCAGGTGCTACAAACTGGGCATCTGAAAAGGAAGCAGCACCCCCAGGCCGTGGCTGGGTTTGGCCCATGGCCCATTGTTTGCCACCCTGCCCTGTATAACAGGTGCCTCTCCTGGGGGCACAGAACAGGCCATGCTGATCTCCCTGTTTTGTAGGGAGAAACTGAGGCAGGAGGTTGCATGACTGGCCCCTGAGCAACAGCGCCCATCTCTCCAGAGTTCTTTCGGGTTGGAGGTGGCTTGGCTTGGTCCATGTACCTACAGGGCCTGACTTCTGATGGGAAGGAAATTCACAGCCACTCTGCTGGGGGACAGGGGCTCTGGGCAGAGCGCCCTGCGTCTTCTCACCTGGACCAGAGCCTCCTCCCGGCCTCCCTGGCTCTCTCCTCGGCTGCCGGTCGCGGGCAGGGCTCACACAGCCCAGGCTGCATTTCCGGGAGATTCCTCTCTTTTCCCACAGAGGGAGGATCAGCCTCCAGCTCAGCTCCCAGGAAAATGGGTGCCCCTCGCCTCACTGCCCCTTGGGCCCCCCCTTGCTGAGGCTCAGACCACCACATGCATGGCTCTCCTTGATCCCATGCTGACTGCAGGCCAGAATTCGGGCTGTTCTGAGCTAATACAGATTAATTTCTTCCCCTCTGTCATACCCTTCTCCATTCATTCATCCACTCATTCACTGAGCCCGTATTTAGTAAGCTCCTGCCGTGCACAGTGCTATGCTGGGCAGCAGGTGCCTTGGTGATGAGGCCCTGCCATGGAGTGCCCACCTCATGGCCACCAAGCCCTCCAGGGCACAAGTGTCTTCACAAAGCTTAGGCTTTGAAGGGAAATGAGTCCAGGTTAGTGGGCCTGTGGGAAAGATGGGTGCTCCACTCCATGTCCAGGCTGGAAGGGAAGGCGCCTCCCTCCCCAGGAAAACCAGACAACAGGAGCCTTGCCCGACTCCATCTTCACGGTGTGAGGAAACTGAGGCCAGGCTGAGTGGCAGCCTCTGAGACCCTCCAGCCCTTGGTCCTGCCTTTGCTGTGACTGGGCCTGTGGCACAGCAGGCACTCCACAGCCTAATAGTGAGCAGGGACATGGGGACATGTGACCCCTGAAAGCCTCTCTTAGCAGAGGTGAGGCTCTCAGACCTGAGCAAGATTCTGCTCCTGTGGCCCCCACACAGAGAAGGGATCCTGCTTCCGGGAATCCAGCAAGGTGTCTGGGTGCCTACAGCAGGTCCAGCTCTGAGAAGAGCAGCGAAGGCACGGTAGGGTCTTTCCTGTCCAGTCAGGACCACGGAGCTTGAGCGGTGCTCGAGCAGCTGCGTGCCCCATCCAGGGCCACAGTCCTCATTGCCCCATTAATTCAACTGCTGCTGTCTGCCAGGCACTCACATGGAGCATCTGAGTGTGGCGTGCTCCACGTCCCACTGACTGCGCTGTGTGTGCTCCCGTATGTGGAAACCCGGGCAAGGAGGGTGAGTGACATGTCCACCGTCAGCCAGCTGCTGAGCGGAGGGGCTGGGATGACACCCGGGGACTGACCCAAGCCCCTGCCCAGCCCCAGGACCCCAGATCCTGGGCTGGCCCCTGTGCCCGAGTTTTAGGACCACCACTGCCACCCCAGCATTGCATGCTCTGCCTGCTTTTCTAGGCTGAATTGTGTCTCATGGAGGGAGGGACCATCCTGCCTCTTCTGCAGCCACACCCCCATCCTGCTGCCCAGGACAGTGCCAGCCTGCTGGGGCATTTGATGCGATATGATGTGTAAAGAATCTGACGGTGGCTGCCACGGGGTCATTCCTGGAGGTTGTTCAGCCTCACCCCTTCCCGCCCATCCTGCCAACATCTCTGGTCCAGTGCAGACCCAGCTCAGCCACAGATCCAGTGTATGGCAGGAGCATTATTCTGGTGGCTTCTGTCCACAGGACAGTCCTCTAACCGTATGACAAGATGCCATCACAGTGGCCTCTACAACATATAGTAAGCACTCACTGTATGCCCAGGAGGAGTAACCATGCTCTTTGCCATGGCAAAAGGTGGTGGTCGCAGCAGTGCTGGCTGTCACGGCTGCTAGTGAGGCGTGGTGCCCCTCAGTTACAATGGGAACCAGCAAAAACAAATTTACTTATTGTTGTAAGATAATAGCCAAGCCTTTTAAACATATGCTTTTCAAACAACCCCATAACCATGGTAACCCTCTTAAAACAAGATGCAACCTGGCTTAAAGACCCTGAGCGCTCATTCCAGTAGTGCTTTGTATTTAGTTACGCCTTTCTTCTGGATTTAATGGACTTCACTCACTAAGCTCCAGTAACATCCTCTGAAGTCTTAGGGGACAGATACTATTAAACCCATTTTACAGATGTCGACACCAAGGCGCAGACAGGTTAAGCGACTTGGTCACTAACTGGCATCTTCTCCATGAGCAAGTCCGGGCCAGCCCCAGGTCTCCTCTTGTTTCCTTCTGTTGTCTTCACTCATCGGACCATCCTGACTTTTGAAAGCCCATCCTCATGAAAGGCTTAGCGTCTCCCACAGCTTGGCGTGGGGAGTCCACATGCTGCTGCCGTGCGGGTGCAGGAGGCTTCAGAGGCGAGCAAAGGGAAAGGAGGAAGTTTCGGCCGAGGTTCAAGGGATGAAAAGATCCCCGCGGAGAGCTCCAGGGGCGGGGACAGCAATGTCAAGGGCCCAGGTGCCCCACAACTCAACTCACTCTGGTACAGCTGACACAAGCCACACCCACCTGATTACAAGGGAATTTTTACCCCCTGCCAGCCCCAGGGGCCAGTGGCATCTCCCTTGAGCTTCCAGGCAAAGTCCTGCCTCGGGCCTTGGCACCAGCCAGTGGTTCTCAGGCAGGGTCCCAGGCCAGCGGCGGCAGCAGCATCTGTGATGTTAGAAATGCAGGTTTTCTGGCCTCACGTCAGACCCACTGAGTCAGAAACTCCACCTTACATGCCCTCCAGGGGCTTCCGATGCACCCTCTAGATCTCTGCCTAGAATGTTCCTCCCAGATACACCGGCCAGCTCCCTCTCCTCCTCCCACACTTTGCTCATATCTCCCCTTCTCAGAGAGGCCTCTCCGGAGCCAGCCGATTTCTTGCCCTCCCAGCTCTCCTTCCTGCCCACATGGCTCGCATGGCCGGCATCACGTCTCCTGCGCTCGTCTGTCTCCCCTGTGAAACATAAACTCGAGGAAAGGGCTCTTTGCTGAGTCACTTGCACAGAGTGGTCAATACGTAGTGGTTGTAGGAACTGTGACTTCTGGCTCAGGTTGTTGGGCGATAAGGACAAGTTGCAGGTGTTCGGGAGGGTGGGATGGGGTGGAAGAGTTTTGCTTTGAGCATGTGGAACTCAAGGTGCCAGCGGCTACCCAGATGAAAGGCACCGAGGCTATGTGGGAGGCAGCTCTGGGACACTGAAGAGAGGTGACACTGGAAGGAAGAAGGGTGACAGGTTTAAAGAAGACATCCCGGGCCAGGCATGGTGGCGCACGCCTGTAATTCCAGGACTTTGGGAGGTAAAGGCAGGTTGACCACAAGGTCAGGAATTTGAGACCAACCTGACCAGCATGGTGAAACCCCATCTCTACTAAAAATACAAAAAAAAAAAAAAAAATTAGCTGGATGTGGTGGCATGTGCCTGTAATTCCAGCTACTCAGGAGGCTGAGGCAGGAGAATCGCTTAAACCTGGGAGGTGGAGGCTGCACTCCAGCCTAGGCAAGACAGTGAGACTCCATCTCAAAAAAAAAAAAAAAAAAAAAAAGAAGCCATCCTGGAGCATGTTAACCCCTGCATGGGTGAGGATGAGGAGTCGGTAGAGACCAAGGAGGCCAAGGACGAGAAGGAAATGGAGGCAGTGTCGAATGCTCCCAGGGAGGCTAGCAAGGCTGAGAAGAGTCTGTGATTTGGCAAGACTGGGAGATGAGCTTCCTCTCCCGCCAGCTTGGGTGGTGAGTGGAGGGTACTAGAGGTGGGTCCCAGCAAGGAAAGGGGTGATGTGCACGGGGAAACGGGGACAGAGGGAGCTCGAAGAGAAATCGGACCTGTTCTGCAGAACCCTGGAAGGCAGACCTAGCAAGGCCAGGGGAAGCGGGGTGGGGTGGGAGGGAGGTTTTGATTCCCCAAATCTCAACGGAGATCATCCGAAATGGGAGAGAAGGCAACTGGGGAAGTCCACTCAGGTAGGCGTCTCAGCCAGCTCAGCTAGAAGATCCCTCACATCCCGAGGGGCTGGGATTCGTGATTCTGTCCTGCACTGGAAAAAAACCTAAGCCTACTAGAAAAATACCGCTGGCCTCTTTCCTACCCCACCACTTTGAAGTTCCATCTGGATTTATAGAATAGTCACAAACAGGGCCTGCCGCCGACAACAGTGAGAGAATAATAATTTCCTCCTGCACTAAGATGTGCACCTGGGAACTCTCACTGGGCAGGAAGCCTGGGGAGCGTGGAGGGTTTCCACCTCCTGCAGGGAGCTGCACACCAGCGCAGGGATCACGTCCTTCTCCTGACACTCCCGCCTCAGGCCGTCCTATCTCCGAGGCTAAGAACTGACATTTTCTTAGAAGTTTCCACTCACCGAGTATGTGTTCATGGGGAGCATTAGCTGTTTTGAGGTGGCATGCTAGTCACCAAAATAGTTCTTTCAAATATTAACTGTCGGATTTGTTATTGCATTAATTGTGGAAAATGTACATGTAAATAAAAAAATTTTAAGGATAAAAATTGACCGGGTGCGGTGGCTCATGCCTGTAATCCCAGCACTTTGGGAGGCCAAGATGGGCAGATCACGAGGTAGGAGATCGAGACCAACCTGGCCAACACGGTGAAACCCTGTCTCTACTAAAATATTTTTAAAAAACAATTAGGTGGACGTGGTGGCGTGTGCCTGTGACTCCCAGCTACTCGGGAGGCAGAGGCAGGAAAACGGCTTGAACTCCGGAGGCGGACGTTGCAGTGAGCCGAGATCGCGGCCCTGCAGTCCAGCCTGACGACAGGGCGAGCCTCCGTCTCAATAAATAAATAAAAATAAAAATTTCCGGGACTGAAAATTTCCCCACATTCAAAGATGTGTGTAATGTTCTAAATCAAGCTACTATAAGTGGTTAAATATAAGGAAACTCCAAATAAAGGCAACTATATATTTTCCTAAGGGGAAGAAAAAAAGTATGCCAATTTGTATATATAAACTTTTTAGGGATGTCAAAGAAATAAGCAAATATTTACTCACAGTATTTTTATTTATTATTTTTACAGTGCATTTTTCAAGGTGCTGTTAAATACTCACAGTATTTATTTATACATACACTTTAAAAATCATGTATTCTAACACCTTGCTGTTTTCTTCCAAAGTTTTGAATAGAATTCAGTTGCTCCGAGACACATTTGTTTACATGTGGGTTTTTCTTTACTAAAATACATTTACCTTTAGTGTTCTGAGGTGCAAAAGAGAGATGGATCTCCTATTGCTTATGAAAAATGGAGGCCAGTCTTCATTTTCATTACAGATGGTCACCATCTGTAATTGCTTATAAACGACAGCATAGATTCTAGGATTTTAACTTCACGGCTGCATGAGTAAAGTCAGGTTTCAAAATCATTTCAAAAACAAAATTAATCAAATAAAAAACTTGGACAGGTTTTTATTATTTATTTATTTATTGGAGACAGAGTCTTGCTCTGTCACCAGGTGCCAGGCTGGAGTGCAGTGGCACGATCTCAGCTCACTGCAACCTCCGCCTCCTGGGTTCAAGCAATTCTCCTGCCTCAGCCTCCTGAGTAGCTGGGATTACAGGCGCGTGCCACCATGCCCAGCTAATTTTTTGTATTTTTAGTAGAGACGGGGTTTCATCATGTTGGCCAGGATGGTCTTGATCTCTTGACCTTGTGATATGCCTGCCTCAGCCTCCCAAAGTGCTGGGATTACAGGCGTGAGCCACGATGCCTGGTGTAGGTTTTTATTTTTTTAAGTATTTATTTATTAAGTTTTGCTTTTGATTTTTAAAAATATTTATTTTTGAGATGGAGTCTTGCACTCTTGCCTGGGCTAGAGTGCAGTGGTGTGATCTCGGCTCACTACAACTTCTGCCACCTGGGTTCACGTGATTCTCCTGCCTCAGCCTCCCAAGTAGCTGAGATTACAGGCGCCCACCACCACACCTGGCTATAGTAGAGATGGGGTTTCACTATGTTGGCCAGACTGGTCTCAAACTCCTAACCTTGTGATCCGCCCACCTCGGCTTCCCAAAGTGCTAGGATTACAGGCGTGAGGCACTGAGCCTGGCCAAAGTTTTTATTTGTATTTATTTTTAATTAATTAATTATTTTTTGAGATGGAGTTTTGCTCTGTTGCCCAGGCTGGAGTGCAGTGGTACGATCTTGGCTCACTGCAACCTCTGCCTCCTGGGTTCAAGTGAGTAGCTGGAACTTAGACACCTGCCACCACATCTGGCTATTTTTGTGTGTGTGTATTTTTAGAAGAGATGGGGTTTCACCATGTTGACCAGGCTGTTCTTGAATTCTTGGCCTCAAGCAATCTGCCCATCTCAGCCTCTGAAAGTGCTGGGATTACAGACATGAGCCGCTGTGCCTGATCCTGGATAGATTTTTAATGCATTGAAAGTTTACCTTAGAAAGAACCACAAAAATCTTTTAAATTTTCCTATAAAACCCTGTACCTCTTCTTCCATAAAATCTATTTTGCATTTAATTTATGCTGAAAATAGAGCTTTACAAAAAAGAATTAAAAACTCATCTTGCGTCCTCGGTCAAAAACAAATTCTGATAAAACTCCAGCAAAATGTTTCATTAAACAATTTATCACAATTCAGTAGTAACAATTACACATTTGGGGGACAAATTTCAGTATGGGCTTTGTCAGCATACTCCTGCAAGTGTGCTGTCAGTTGATTAGGGTAGTAGGCAGGGATTCTCAACTTGCGTTGGAGCCATCATTAGTGGGTAGTGGAACCACAGTAATGGGTGTGACCTTTTTTGGAGGGGAAGTGTAAAGGAGCTAGAGCAGGGTGGAGTAGAAAAATAACAGCATCCTTTGTATGATGCAAGATACAGTTTTGTGATACTTTTGATGTACATGTATTCTGCACCATGATGTCAAATGTGTTTCTTACTGTGGAACAAAGTAAACAAACATTGAGGGAGGCTGAGGCACGAGAATCATTTGAACCCGGGAGGCAGAGGTTGCAGTGAGCCAAGATCACATCACTGCACTCTCGACAGCATGAGACACTGTATTTAAAAAAAAAAAAAAAAAAAAGGCCTGGCACGGTGGCTCACATCTGTAATCCTAGCACTTTGGGAGGCCGAGGGGGGTGAATCACAAGGTGAGGAGATGAAGACCACCCTGGCCAACATGGTGAAATCCCATTTCTACTAAAAATACGACAAAATTAGCTGGGCGTGGTGTATGCGCCTGTAGTCCTAGCTACTCAGAGGCTGAGGCAGCAGAAGCACTTGCATCTGGGAGGCGGAGGTTGCAGTGAGCTGAGATCACGCTACTGCACTCCAGCCTGGCAATAGAGACTCCATCTCAAAAAAAAAAAAGAAAAAAGAAAAACACTGAGGTAGAATTTTGGAGACCTAGGGAGGCCATGAAAAACAGGGAAAAGAAAAAGTAGAACCCAGGTTTCTCAACTCGATGTCATGTGCTTTTCTGACTCTGCAGTAGCCAAGAGGTGTCTTCCTAGGATGGTGACAGGGAGGTCATTCCCCCAGCACGAGGGTCTGAGTAGAGTAAGCTCTGTGCAAGGTACACGGCGGGCGGGAGGTTACCTTGTCCATAACCTTGCTGCTTACTCCAGTGAGAAAAGCGAAGCAATCAGAAGAGCGTGCCCACCTGCTGCCCTGACCGCATCTGCCTGCCTACCCACCCACCTATCTAAATTTGCCAGGCACTGCGTCTGCCCTGTGATCTCCACGGCGCTGGGCCTCTATGTGTGCACGACATCCCATTCCCTTTGGCTAGTGTGGTACTTTAAAAGCATGTCCGCAATTCCTTCTAAAGTTGCCAAATCTAACAAATAAAAATACAGGTCATACATTAAATTTGAGTTTCAGGTAAAGTCATTATTGAGTACAAGAATCCCCTACGCAATATTTGGAATACACCTATACTAATAAAGCCTTTGTTCATCTTTATTTGGATGTCTGACCATCCTGCTTTGACGCTGTACTGACTCCCTTCTAACAAATCAGAGTGAGGGATGACATGCGACTTCTAATACTGGGTGTTAAAAGACACTGCGGTCGGTTCCCATCTTACTCTCTTGCTCTCTTGGATGGCTTGCTCTGGGGGAAGTCAGCCATCATGCTGTGAGGACATTCAAGCAGCCCTGCAGAGGGGCCACTTGGTGAGGAACGGTGGCCGCCTGGCCAACGCCATGTGTGGGGGGGCTTGGAAGGGAGCTCTTCTAGCCCCAGGCAAGCCTTTAGATGATTGTAAGCCTTGGCCAACATTGCCTGTACCCTCGAGGAACCTTGGCAGAACCACCCTGCTAAGCTACTCCTGGATTCCGATCCACTGAAACTGTGGGATAACTTTCTTTTAAATCTCCACGTAGTGGATAGTTCGTCATGCAGCGACAGAGAACTACCACGTTACGTCCCGACATCACTCCAGGAGCTGCCCTGTCTGGCATCATCGCTTTCTGTCTTTCCTGATCATTCCCAGGGGCACACAGGCAGGCTATACGTTCTACCCTCTTAAAGAAAGTCCTCTCTTGACCTCAAATGTCCTATTTTCTGTTCCTCTATATCGAGAAATTCCTCCCACTGTCATCCATCATCACTATTTCTGATTTCTTTTCCCCATTCCCTTCTGAACTACTCCAATGAGGCTTTTCAGCATCCCAGCCCCTCTGAAACAGCTGTAGCCAAAAACGTAATATCCCTCCTGTATTAAAGCCAGAGTTCAATCTTCAGGCCTCATCAGACTTGACCCAAGTATTCATTTAATAAATATTTCTAAGTAGCTACTACGTGTCAGGCATTTTTCTAGATGCTGGATGTAGAGCAAACACATCCAAACCCACGTCCCTACCCTGACCAGCCTGCTGTGGAAGGAGCGGGGCTGGGGGGAGGGACCAGCAAGAAACAGGTAAGCCACCATGAATATTCATGAGTGAAACGATAGGATGTCTGGGATCAAATATTTCAAAATAGGGGGACAATGAGCAGGAGTGAAGAGGAAACAGGATTAGCTACTGCTGCCTACTGAGGCTGGCGCTGGGTGCATGGAAGCACATTAAACTCTTCTCTACTTTGGTACATGTTTGACGTTGTCCATGAGTCTTTTTAAAAAGCACGTTGCGTATCATCTCATCTGCAGCCCAGGAGATGGGGTATGGCAATCTAAATAGGGGGTCACGACCTGTCAGGATGGGTGAGAGGGTGACAGGAGACAGCTGGCGAAAAGCATTCTATGCAGAGAGAATCACAGCTGCAAAGGCCTTGGCTTAAGAGAACGCCTGGAGTGTTCTAGAAACGACAGGGAGGTCAGCATTTGGAGGACAAGCGGGCAGAGGGGAGAGCACTGGACAGGCCATAACAAAAATAGCAAAATATGTTATATAGTATTTGTTTCTGCTCTTCTGACAAATGATGACACAAAAGAGCTAAAACTCGCCAGGTGCGGTGGCCCATGCCTGTAATCCCAGCACACTGGGAGCCGAGGCGGGTGGATCGCCTGAGGTCAGGTATTTGAGACCAGTCTGACCAATATGGTGAGACCCTGTCTCTACTAAACACACAAAATTAGCTGGGCATGGTGGTGCAGGCCCGTAATTCCAACTACTCGGGAGGCTGAGGCAGGAGATTTACTTGAACCCGGGAGGCAGAGGTTGCAGTGAGCCGAGATTGTGTCATTGCACTCCAGCCTGGGCAACAAGAGTGAAACTCCATCTCAAAAAAAAAAAAAAAAAAAGCTAAAACTCTATTCTAATTGCTGGAGTGAAAATTATCAAGCCCTATATAAGAAAAAGAAAGAAAATAACTGAAATGACATTTCTATTGTTTTACTATATACAGATGTTTTGCAAAGTTACTACATTCATTTAAAACATAACTTGGGTTATACTTAATATAGAAATGATTTTTATGGGTACACATGGTCATAAAGATGGAAATAACTGGCCGGGCGTGGTGGCTCATGCCTGTAATCCCAGCACTTTGGGAGGCCGAGGTGGGCAGATCACTTGAGGTCAAGAGTTGGAGACCAGCCTGGCCAACATGGTGAAACCTCATCTCTACTAAAAATACAAAAATTAGCCGATTGTGGTGGTGGGTGCCTGTAGTCCCAGCTACTCAGGAGGCTGAGGCTGGAGAATCGCTTGCCTCAATTGCCTGAGTAGCTCAATCCCAGCTACTCAGGAGGCGGAGGTTGCAGTGAGCCGACCTCAGGAAGGAGGAGATGGCACCACTGCTCTCCAGCCTGGCACCTGGCAACAGAGCGAGACTCTTGTCTCAAAAAAACAAAAAACAAAAAACACCTTGAAACAGGAAACTTCGAAGACACGTATGATTAGAGCAGGCACTTTAGGAATCAGCCCTGAAGAGGCAAGCCTGTGGTAAGGACTGAATTGTAGGAACCCAGGGCTACAGGAGGGACAGGCGGCGCCTGGGAGGAGTGCTCACAAAGCTGCAGTCGGCGGGCTTTCCTGCGTCCCTGACTCCACGCAGTCCCTCCGCCTGCCTTCCGCATCTCTCCAGCACAAAAGTGGAGGGCACCTCCCCTGCTCTTGAAACCCTCAGTATTAAAGGAGCTTTGTCAAGTCCTCATGAGCTTTGCACAGTGCCAGGTGCTGTACCGAATGTAAGTGCCTCATTTTACCCTAATAAAAACTAAGTATTAGACTGACTACAGGAGGAAATTAGATTCAAAGAGATTAAGGGAACAGTCAAAAGATAGAGCTAGCAGGCAACAGACCTGGGATTCAACCCTGCGCCAGGGTGGTTCCAAACCCAAGCTCTTTCTACTACACTGCCAGCCTCTAGGTGTGATCCCGGCTCTCCTCCTCCACTCTGATGGCCTGACCTCCCGCTGTGCTGAGAGCGCTGGGGGAAGGGAACCTGGTCCTGCGGAATACTGGCTCCCCGCAGAACCAGGAGGCTCTCCAAGGAAGGAGAAGAGGGGCCTGGAAGAGCCAGGAGTAGGCATGACGGAGCCCGACCTCAGGAGGCCAAGGACATCCGCACCCAACCCCTGGGGACGTTCCAGACAGCAAAGCGCCCACCCCTGAAGGAAGCAGCGTGGGAACAGAGAAGATAAGGCAATGGGAAGCTGAAGCCCCTTCCTTTGGGAAAAGGTGGACACTGATGGAGGGTTTCAAGGAAAGAAGCTGAGGGACAGCGCGGGTCCAGGGGCTGGAGCCGCTGGAGGACTCCCTGGTGCCGCAGCACAAAGGGGGCTGGCTGCCCCAGGAACAAGAACATGCAGACAGACATTCCCCACCCTCCACACACCTTTTCTCTGGAAACAGAGCTCATCTCTTGGACCACAGAAGGGGACACATGGCCGAGCTGTTCCCTGCCTTGGGGAACAAGCCAATCTGCAGAGAAGCAGAAGGAGCACAGACAGCAGAGGCAGGGGAAGGGAAACACATCGGGAAAGGAGAGCAGGGGAGACCTGAAGAGAGCAGGAACAACTGCGAGACAAGAGGAGGAGTGTGGGCGTGGGGGAAGGAGACAGAAGGGAATCAGGAAACCGAGAGTGCGCATTCGCTAGCTGACTAAATGCGGGGGCCTGGATCGAGGTGTTCCTGAGGCCGGTTCCACATCCCAAGCAGGGTTATGTAAATTAATGCAGCTGCCTCTTGGCTTATGACATTCAAAGTTAGGCTGTACCATTTACAGTTTAAAGAGTTACTATTTCAGTTGTACATAAAGAACTTTAAAAATCTACAAAGGTAGATTTAAAAATCTACCAGGCGCGGTGGCTCACGCCTGTAATCCCAGCACTTTGGGAGGCTGAGGCGGGCAGATCAAGGGGTCAGGAGATGCAGACCCTCTTGGCTAACACAGTGAAACTCCATCTCTACTAAAAATACAAAAAGTTACCTGGGTGTGGTGGCACGTGCCTGTAATCCCAGCTACTCAGGAGGCTGAGGCAGGAGAATCACTTGAACCCGGGAGGTGGAGGTTGCAGTAAGCCGAGATCGCACCATTGCACTCCAGCCTGGGTGACAGAGACTGTCTCAAAAAGAAAAAAAAAATCTACAAAGGTACCTCCAAAATTTCATCAATGCTGGAAAAACTAAGGAAACCAAAGCTGGTTCTCTTTTTTTCTTTTTGAGACCAGGGTCTTGCTCTGTCACCCAGGCTGGAGTGTAGTGGTGTGATCACAGCTCACTGCAGCCTTGACTTCTCAGGCTCAGCCACCTCAGCCTCCCCAGGAGCTGGGACTACCAGTGCACACCAATGTTTGTCTAATTAAAAGAAAATTTTCTTGATGTCTTTGTCAAGCTATTCAAATGAAAGTATTTATTTTTATAAATGTTTGCTCCAGTAAGTTTATGTCTGACTGCACTTAAGGAACAGGGGAAAAAAAACCCTATAATTAAACTTGTGCCAAGATTAACCAGCAGTCTCCATCGCTTGTTTCCCATTATTCCAGTTGGGTATCCCTTATCTGAAATGCTTGGTACCAGAAGTCTTTCAGACTTTGGATTTTTTTGTGTTTTGGAATAGCTGTATTATATTTACTGGTTGAGCATCCCATATCTGAAAATCCAAAACCTGAAATGCTGTAATCAGCATTTTCCTCCAATGTCAGCCAGTCCTTGAGATGGTCTGGCTCTCTGTCTCCACAGAAATCTCATGTCAAATTGTCATCTTCGGTGTTGGAGGAGGGGCCTGGTGGGAGGTCATGGGATCATGGGGGCGGGCTCCCCCTTGCTCTTCTGTGACAGTGAGTGCTCAGGGGATCCGCTGTTTGAAAGGTGGGACACTTCCTCCAGCTCTAGCCATGCAGGACGTGCCTGCTTCCGCCTCACCTTCCGCCACGACTGTAAGCTCCTGGGGCCTCCACAGCCGCGCCTCCTGTACAGCCTGCAGAACTGTGAGTCAACTACATCTCTTTTCTTTACTAATAAATTACCCAGCTTCAGGTGGTTCTTTATAGCAGTGCGAGAACAGACAAATACAGTACTCAAACAGTTTTAAATTTTCGGCTTTGGGATGCTCTTAACCTGTACCATTAAATTATACTCTCTTGGTATAAATTATTTAAAAACAAATCCCAAACTAATAAACAAGCCAGATGAACCTATCAACATACTCTTATAAACACACACACAGGGAATACAGAGACACCAGGTAAAACAGGGATGGTACTTCTGGATGGTTTAATCATGAATGGCAGTAGGCAGTGTAAGAAAAAAAAGCTCCTAGAGCATTATCAATCTTGGTTTTTAGCACAGGATAAACCTTTCATTTCATGGTGTACATTTCACAACATTAAAAAAAACCAACAACCCCTGGTTTACATGATTAAAACGATGGGGAAAATGACAACGTTTACAGGGAGCAATGACTTACAAGCACACCCTTGGGGCTATGCAGAGGCCAGTCAGCAAGACTCAGCTTCAAGGTCTAATCCACGAGGCACAGATTTTCAAATCTTTACCTGTGTATGAGAATTTCCTTACAAAGGTAAGGAACTTTAATGGAACTTTAAAAACGTGTGTTCCCTTGTCTGTGTTTAACGATGATCAGTTTGGGGGAGCTGTACCCCCCCAATCACAGGCAGGATCACTTCCACAATCAATGAAACGACCGTCCTCTTCTGTGTCTTGACTTCAGGTGTCCGGCTGAACGACGGAGTCTTCTCCTCTCTTGTCGATGCAGTTTCTCAGCCTCCTGCTGCTTCTTCTGCTGTTCAGACTGAAAGAGAAAATTAAATGAGTAGAAGGAAAGGAGAAATCCTGTACCTCTTTTCTGGTAACTGTCAGGATGCCAACAGTACTACCACCAATCTCAGACCTGCTCTCAGGAGAAACGCTGCCCACGGGCTCCAGGAGACATGGTGGGGCCGCCAGGACTCTGCTCTGGCAAATGCTGCCCTGGCAGAAACAGCAGGACCAAGGCCAACTTTCACCATCAATGCGAAAGCAGAAATTCTGAACCCCAGGCAAGAGAAGGGCCCTGATAGACCAGTCTAACTACAAAGCAGGAGACTAGTTTTTCAACCAACACACTCGCAAGACCACTGGGATGTTTTAAAAGGGCCTACAGAAGAGCCACCTTAAGAAGATGATATCGCTTACAGAGTGTCCGCTTTCCTTTTAGAGGTCTTTGTTTACAAACTAGAGCTATTAGTTTATTCTCACTGTTTTTAAAAACAAAAGAAAAAATATTTAAATGTACTAAAAGCACATGATTATCCACACTCAAGCATTCATTCACTAAAACTTGTTCCAAAGAATTTTTAGCTGTTTCCCAAAACTCCACCTCTCCTTAAAAGCAGCAAACTGCTCTCCTGGATAACTGACCGAAGCTCAGCAGACGACGCACAAGTTCGCAGCCGCAGTGAGCACGCGGACTCTGGGCGGCCTGCTGGAAAGGTGCTCACGTGTGTCCTCGGTGCTCATTCTCACACGGGAGCTAGAGCTCCTCCCTAACCCATCCCTGGCGCCAAATAGTTAAACTCCTTTCAGCAGAAATTCTTCGAAGAGTATCAAGGCAGAATCCACAATAAAGATAAGAGTTATTTATATTGTTTACTGAGAAAGGGAAAATTAAAAAAAAAAAAGAGTTATGCGGCTTTAAAAACACACTTGATGGTATTGAAAATACAAACTCCTGAATGTAAAGGTCAAAAACAACATTCTTAATGGTGGAACTGCACAGATGGTGCACTGAGAAAGTGCTGTCAGGGGCCTCAGTTGACAAAGAGGAAAAACACTGCCCTATGGACACCCAGGGAACCTGCTTCACTGGGATCTGCATTTTCTACACACCTAAACACATGCACCTGTATGTCACCCTTGAGGAGAAACTCTCCACATTCACCTCTTGTGGATATTACCCAATCTTCTTAAATTAATGAGTTGGAAGTGAGAACAGTGGGGAAGGAAAGCAATTTGTAATGTCAAAAAAAAAAAAAAAAAAAAAGAATTTTTCTGATTTTAGGAAGCTCTTAAACTGGGTTTCTGCATAATTCTTTAAGTCCCTTCTCTGACTATTACCATTCTTCAACTGTCTTTTCAAAGTAAATCCTGGCCTCTGTATTCTTTGGAAGTGCGTCCCAAACTCCTCCACTGTGGTCCGTCTCGGAGGCTCCCGCCTGAGCCCAGGCTGCTGTCCTTCCTAACCAAGGCCACCACTGCCTGCCTTGTGGTCTCTGCTTCCTCTCAAATACCCCTTGAGGCAACTCTCCATGCAGCAGCCAGAAGGATTTTTTAAAAATAGAAATACTATGTCAGTTCAGTCCTGTCTTACTCAAACTGCAAAGCTGGGTGCCTTGCCAAACATTCTCACAGCCCTCTGCTCCCCTTTGAAGCACCTGCCACAGTTCTAATGATATAATTAGAGGTATATAATTTTTACCCACTCTCTCTCTCTCCTAATAGACTGGGAACTGTGGTGGCAAGAGCCATCTCTGTCCCTAGCATGCAGCACCGGGCAGGCATCAATACACGTGTATTAATGAAAAACTCAGAACTCCTTCTAACACTCCCCAGCTGGGCAAGTGATGACATCATCAGGAGCCCTGTCAAGTGAACCAACACCAGTTATTTAATGTTTCACTTCTTCTCAAAAGCAAGCTAGTAAAAACAAACAAAAAACAGTATTTCACTTCATGTTAATCAGGATTTGTTTAGGGTTTCTTCACATGATTTTGGAAAATGATGTGCTAAATACAGATGAACGTGTGTGGAGCTTCTAAGTTAAGGCACCTCATGAGTCTTCATCATGGACATCAATTCCAAGGTTTTCCCTTACCTGTCTGATGGCAAAAGTCACCTTCCAGGATTGCTATTTACATCTCCTGGAACACATTTTGGGAAGCTCTGCCAGACTTTCTCCACCAAGGTAGGAGCTCTGAGAGGAGCTTGTAAGCAGTGGCTATTGTTCCTGCAGAAAAAGGACTATGACTAGCCTCTGTCCCAAGGCTGCATCCAGAAGACCCTTCTGCCATGTGATGGATCCAGGAGGATCTATGGACGCGTAAGTGCTTCTCCCAGGTCCCCTGCCACCTCTTCCTGACCACTTCACCACAGCCTCCAGCACTCCTGTCACAGAGGGAGGAGGAGGACAGGCGGAAACGGGCACACCTGTATCAGCAACAGCCTTAGTCTTGAAGAGAACTGTACTAAACAGCATTTAAAAATTAGATTTGGGTGCTAGTTACTGACTTGCTGACTTAAAAAAAAAATTAGATTTGGGACTGAATTCCAGTTTTGCCACTATGCAATTTTAGACAACATTAGAGCACAGATTTCTCCTCTTTAATTTTACTGAAGTTTTAGAAGGTAAATACACAAATATGGGAAAAACTTAAGATTCTACCTGAGCATTATCAAACTTGCAGTATAAAAAGAGAACTGTATGAACAACTGCCTGAATATGTAAAATTTATTGAAAACTTACTCAAGTAAAACTGAGATTTTAATAACTAAAATGTTGTTAGTCAAGAGAGGAAAACAGGTACATCAAACACTGACACATTCCTCAAAACAGTTTCAGAGCCTCTGCTTGATTCAGTTATGAAGCCATTTCAAGCAATTCTTAATACTATTTTTATAAACAAAAATATAATTTCAGAGCCATCTTATTTTCATGTTACCACAAATTTTAGACCGATCTTCAACTCAGTACCTTCCAATTTAGAAAACAGTGGGAAAAGGCTTGATTTTCATGTTACTGCGAAGTAGGTGCCCACGGACCCCACAGAGGGCATCTGCAGCAGCTGAGTGGCTGCACAGCAGACCTGGGATCCTTGCAGGCTGCGCTGCTCCCACCTACTTGACATCACCTGCATTTCAGAGGGGATCAAGGAATGCTTCCAGGTATGAAGAAAATTGATATGAAATGAGGAACAGGCACCATAGGGTCCCGCTGAATGTGTTTTGGCTTACATAAGTGATAAATGTAAGAGGGTAAATTTGCTCTCAGCAGGCAGCATTAACTGAAAAGCTTTTTGCACTTAGAATAATGAAGTGTTTTTATCACTTGGCAAGCCTCCTGGATGCAGGCTGGGAGAATTTCAGGGAAATCGGAGATGAATGGGTACAGGATGTGATGAGGTGTTTCTTCAGAGCTGACACACAAATGGCCACTGTGCATGTGATAATATGCTCAACGTCACTAGCCATCAGGGAACTGCAAATCAAACAGCACCACTCACCCCACTAGCATGGCTATAATAAAGACAACAGACAGTGACAGGTGTGGGTGTGGATGCGGAAAGCCTGCAACCCTCACACACTGCTGGTGAGAATGTGAAATGGTGCAGCCGCTTTGGGAAACAGTCTAATAAGTTCCTCAGAAAGTTAAATAGCTACACCATGTGACCCAGCAATTCCACTCCTAGGTACGGACTCAAGATACATAAAAATACATGTTCATGCAAACATTTAGACATTAATTTCCATAGCCGATTATTAATAGCTTCCCCCAAAAGAACACAAAACACAACCCAAGTGTCCCTTAAAACATGAATAAATAGCAAAATGTGGTATATACATACAATGGTATATTCATCAGCTACACCACTGGATGAATAAACCTTGAAAACATTATGCTCCGTGAAAGAAGCCAGTTACGGAAGACTTCATGTTGAGTGATTCCATTTGTAAGCAATGTCCAGAACGGGCAAAGCTACAGGGACAGGAGGTAGATGAGTGGTGGCCAGGGGCTGGGGGATGAAAACATGGGGGGAAATGCTAAAGGCTATAGGGCTTCTCTCTGGGGTGATGAAAATGTTCTAGAATTGGTTAGTGTGATGGCTGCCCAACTCAGTGAATACACTAGGAACCACTGAACTGTACACTTTAAAAGAATGCATATGGTCTGTGAATTATATCTCAATTTTAAAAAAGAATAATAATCTCCCTACTACTGTTTAGGAAAAAAAAAAGGAATGAAAGCTTTGTCATTCTTTTCTATTTGGTGACTATATTAAAGAGGACTGAGTATGAACGAGAAAAAAATTTGAGAAATAAAAACTGTATCCAGTTAACAGTAAATAGTTAAGCAGCTTATTCCTCCTACAATGTGTGACAGGATTATTACCACTGGTTAAAAAAATGGGTCTTAGAAACCAGCTGAGAATAGGATGAGCACTGGCAGAGCGGTCTGTCTTCTAAAACGATAGCATCTGGGCAGGTTGGGCATAACCATCACAGGGCATCAGAACTCGCCAACTCCTCGTCTTCTTGAGTCCCATACACACCAGGCAGCCCTACATCCTTAGATGGTCAGGATGGGGCTTTTGCTTTACAAAGCTGCACCTCAGGTCACACAGCAATCCAGAAACCAAGACAGCTGGTTAATCTCCAACAGAGCTAACTCCGTGGCTACTAAGTCCCTGCCTCCCTTGGGACACCAGTGACACTCCGCGCTTTGCTGCAGTCACACATTTGGCCTGCCAGGGGCTCTGGTTGCAAGGAACGTGCTAGAACAGGAAACAGAGCTTCCTCAATAGGGGAAAAGCATGAGAGGGCTGCTCTGGGGACACACACAGAAAACACTATTGAAAGCCTATTGTGAGTTTAAAAATAACAATAAAAGATAACTCACTCTCTTTAACGTGAATGTCAACTGTTTGCTGCCAACAGTGGTGTCGGATACACTCAACATCCCATTTTTTGCTTCAATCTTCAAACGATCCTCAAGTGTTTTGCTATGGGAAATTTAAAAGAATGCCGCATTAGTCAGAATTATGTTTTTACCATCTGAAACAAGTTTTGATTAGAACTAATCACAAAGGAAAATGTTTACACATGTGGTAAACAGAAAATATCCTTCATTTAGCACAATAAATTGAAAGAATTAGGTGCACTCAAATAGTCATTATTCATATTCAAGAGATAGACTGGAAAACAATGGCTGGCAAAAGCATCCACTAATTTAATATTTTAAGTGGCAGTACCAAACGCTTCAATGGCTGCTACTTACCTTACTAAAATAAATCATATTTCTGAAGACCAAATTCAAAGAGCAATCTCCTCTGAAGCATCCAACTGATTATAATGGTCAGTGGCATTTATGATATAATGATATATTTAAACAATGCACAAATTAGGTATGTGAGTATTTTAGCCACTCATCCACCTTTTACAAAGGAACAAACACAAATTAAGTCCTCCAGGTCAAGCCACAGAGAAGAGCTATGATAATTCTGGTTTCTCCTTCACTCAATCTTAGCTCAGTAGCCTGCAAGCCATCATCCCACAGCATGAACAGCTTGAAACATGAATCTGTCTGATTATGCTGAGAGAAAACAAAAGCAATTACACTTTGGGTAAATTCTACCGGATTCAGCTCTGTCCACTGCTATCTCTCCAGGTATCTTTCCTTTTAGTTTCTTACTTGACTTACTCTTTCTGACATACTTTATTCCAAATTTAAATCTCATTTCATTTCTTGATCATGTTTTCCAAATTCTTCCAGGCTCTCTTTATTTATCTATGTCTCTGTTATAGTCTGCTGTACCCTGCATTTCAATGTCATCTGCATAATTAACACAACCCCTCCTCTGCTTTCCAATAAAGAATATGAATATTGTACCAGTTATATGAAACTTCACTGCATGTTATAATAATATTTTATTATAAACTAGAACACTGGCCCTTTGGGTTAACTTGGTTTAGAGGGAAATACACTGAATTAAGCCTAATGATATATATTTTAGTAAGTTTAAACAGTTAACTTTTTCTCGAAATGGCTAAAGCAATAGATTCCTATCCTCCGAGAAGATTAACAAAGATGAGAGGGAAGACAAAAGAATATGGTTCTCTTCTACTCTGTTCCCTCCTCAAAAATAGTATACTCTGTCTCCTGCCCTCCCTGCCCCAGACCAAATTCAATGCAGCCCCTTAAAGTGAGTGCTAAGAAACTTGACTGCAAAAAAAAAAAAAAAAAAAGTCTGAACTGTTTGAAAGGGTCTTCTTTTCCCTGAAATATGATCTTTGTAACTAATTACTGAGGAGAACACAGCTCCTAAATGATCTCTAAGACAAAGTGATGCTCCTTTGAAATTCTGAAGCTAATGTTTGATGTTCACATCATGAGAAATTTATCTCTAGTTTACAACTTGTAGTAATGTACTAAACATACCTTCTTTATATAATTTGAGACATAAGGTGGTTAGCATAAAAGTGAAACTCTTTTCTAAGCAATAATGTTATTAAGAAGCACTTTTAAAGTACTTTTCATCTTCAAAGTTCTTTACAGACTAACTAATTAATCCTTTCAACATCCCTGAGACAGAAGTATTTATCCTTTATAGATGAGATGGCAAAAAGGGGAGGTAAGATGTGAAATGACTTGCCCCAGGCCAGGTAAGGATTCAGTTCTAAGCCCAGGATTCCAATTTCAGAATTGCTGGCTTCCGGGCCTGTGTCAGACCATATTTGATTTATACAGTTTGGTTCAGGAAACTTGTCCATTAAGTATTCTCAATGACAAGCTTCCATGTGACAAACTGAATGAAATTAAGATTTAGGTTAGTTTTTTTTTCTTCTAACCATTCAAAAGTGAAGTGTAAACAGACTCTAGTATGCATGTGAACTGTGTGAGCCTTAGCACATTCCTCAACCTGTTCAGTTCATTCTTCTTTCTTTTCATAGCTACAAACTCTGAGGTTTAAAAGGTAACGGCTACTGTGCCTATGGAGTAGCCATTCTTTTATTCCTTTACTTTCTTAAGTAAATAATTTACTTTCACTTGAAAAAAAAAAGGTAAGAATTCTGAATAACTATGGAACCACTGAGACAAGATGGTATACATAAAATAGTAATTTAGGAAGCAAGAGATTTTTCCAGTAAATTGTGGGAAATTATTACTCTGTTAAAAATGACCTTACTTCCTCCATGAAAGGGCATACACATTCTGGGTTTTCTCTCAGTGTACTTTTAATGTGCACTTGTAAAAACTTGTTCTGTCTAGGCTACTTGGAAAGACAAGCTGGGTTTTGGAATGAGCCATGGCAGAAGATCAGACACAGACAGGGGCTGTGTGTGGAGATTTCTACATTAAGAAGTTCCACTTCCCTCCCTTTGAAAGTCAGTTTACTGAAAGCGTTTGCTAACCAGCAGTTCCACAGCCTGCTTCTTGAGCGTGACTTTGGTCAGAGACCTAAGAAGTAGACACTGCTCCAGGACCACCTGAAAACGCCTTATTGAATGGAAAAACGAAAGGCAGAAAACCGCGCTGCAGGTGCTTCTCAGCATGTTTCCTCCAGGGCACTGGCAGGTGGCAGAGGAGGACGGCAGAACCAGCCTTCCCTCCCCTCCTCCTCCCTACTCTTCCCTGCCTAGGCTTTACTTTAGGTCTGTCTGCCATGGGGGACTTTTTCATTAGTTTATAGTAAAGGTTTCTAGGGGAAAATTTAATTGGAACAAGTAGATGAAAAACAACCCCCAAACTTGTGATTGCTAAGAAAACAGATATAGGCTTTAAAATGTTATCAGTGGGATTACGGGCATGAGCCACTGTGCCCGGCGTACTTTGCTTTAAATAAGTACCTTTGACAAATATTTACATATGCCATAAAGTTTACTAAAAACTTTATTTGAATGCTTTCAGTTTACATGTGTTGCTTCAAAGGCCCTATTTCAGGAGACTTAAACTCAAGCAACCATGAAATCTGATGCCTCATCTATAGGCATAACTAAGATTTAAAAGATTCCTAATATTGCTGTCACTGGAGTGCGGGGAGACAGGCACTCTGGCCAGAGTGCAAAGTGCTCAAGCCTTTTGGGAGGGTGATCTGGCAGTCTCTATCATACACCCCTGCTGATCCAGCCAACTCCTACTAGGAATATATCCTAAAGAAATACTTGTCCATGTGTGTACATATTTGTGACTGTGAAAAGGGCAAGAGAAACACAAGAAGCAACTTAACATCCACAGTTAGAGGAATATTACATAAATCACAGCACCTCCACCTTAGAAAGTATTTGTGCAGCCAGAACGTAGACCTACTGGACTTACAAAGAAACATTTCCGAGATGTGCTGCTTAATGAAAAGAGCAAGTTAAACAGTATAATTAGGCTAGACAGGGTGGCTCGTGCCTGCAATTCTAGCACTTTGGGAGGCTGAGGCAGGAGGATGTCTTGAGGCCAGAAGTTCAAGACCAGTCAGGAAATAAAATGAGACCCCCATCTGGACAAAAAATTTACAAATTAGTCGCATGTGGTGGCCTGTAGTTGCAGCTACTCAGGAGAGTGAGGTGGGGGGATCATCTGAGCCCAGCAGGTTGAGGCTGCAGTGAGCCATGACTGCACCTCTGCACTCCAGCCTGGGCGACAGCGCGAGACCATCTCAAAAAATAACAGAGTATGAACCATTCATGTTAAAGAAAAAAGCTACAACTCTACATCTGTGAGTGTGGACACATATAGGAGGAAATGCATTTTTTAAAGGTGAGAAGTACGGTGCACACACAGCCATGAGCTCAGGGAGGGAGGTGGGGATAGGAGAGACTCTAACTTTCAGTCCGCACTCTTCAGTACTACAATGATAATATGCCTACATAGGACTGAGTACATACTTCTTGAGTAATATAAGATTCTCTTTTTAAAAATGTAAGTCTGGAATTTAATTACTTCCCAGATTAGATTTTTAAATGCTTATATTAAAACAAGGCTGCATTATCTCAGCTCTTATCCACTATCAGAGGAACGTGAGTTGAAGAGTAAAAACATGCCATATTAATTCACAAAGCCGACGATGCTGGACATGAGAAGCTCACCAGAAGCTACCAAGCCACCTGGGGAAGAAGATGAGCTCCCCAAAGGCAGGAACTTCTTAACCATCTTTGAATTTCTAGGACCTACCACAGGGCAGGGACTTCAAAGAATGCTTTCATAAACGAAACTGAAGAGCCTCCTAGCAGCTAGAATTTACTACTCATGAAGAGGAGTTATCCTTAATCTGCTGAAATGTGGAGTTTTCACTCTAGGGACTCTCTTCCACCACTGTTCACCAATGCACATACCTCCACTACTATACCTTGCCGGTCATGGCTGCTCCACTACCAGAAAAGGCTGATGTGCCCAGATTCCTGAGGCCAACAAGCATGGACTCCCAGTGTTTCCACCTATAAACAGAACTACATCCACGCATCGGGCTTCTTTCCTCTGTCTCTGAGGGTTCGTTTCTTGTCTTTTCTGAGGCTCTCCTTACCTGGTACTCGAGCCCACTGCCACCCAGTTCCTTACCAAATGCTACTTTGTCAACTGACTGAATTCTCTCAATTCCTTAGTACCCTCTTTCCATGGCTGAGTCTTCTCTGCCTACTAACAAATCACCTCTCAAGTCTATATATAAACTGCTTCCCACCAAGTTATTGGCTTTCATCCCTTCTTTCACTACCAAACTTCTTGAAAGACTCACCAACACTAACTGTTCACCATATTTTCTATCTCCCAGTAATTCATCTCTCTACTGCAGCCAGCCAGTTGGCTGGACGGAGAATCACATCCCAATAAGGCCATCCGCATCCTGGCCTCTTCCCCTCTTCGTACCTGGGCCCCTGCTCAGCCCAGTAAGGCCATCCGCATCCTGGCCTCTTCCCCCCTTCATACCTGGGTCCCTGCTCACCCCAGTAAGGCCATCCGCATCCTGGCCTCTTCCCCGCTTCATACCTGGGCCCCTGCTCACCCCAGTAAGGCCATCCGCATCCTGGCCTCTTCCCCCCCTTCGTGCCTGGGCCCCTGCTCACCCCAGTAAGGCCATCCGCATCCTGGCCTCTTCCCCCCTTCGTACCTAGGCCCCTGCTCCGCTGGCGTTAGCAGCACTCCTCCTCTGAGACACTCTCCATGTCTGATCTTTTCCAGTTTTCTTCTCAGCTCTTGGACAACTCCAGGGTTTTTACCGCCCACCTTGTCCTTTGTCTGCTCTCTAACAGAATTCCCAGCCTAGGACAGAATCCCTAGGCAATCAGTACATCTGTGAGGTCTCTAAAATTCTACGCAAATGCCTCACAGGCATTTGTATTCTTCTCTAGAGAGGTGTATGGAATGGATTTTATCACAGATTCAAGTAAAATATTTGTTTTTCCCCAGGCTTCTATTCTTAGCCCTAATCTTACTCTATACGATTACAGTAAATCTCTTTTCATTCATGATCTGGAGCACACAGTGAAAGCTGGTATCTCTCAAAGTGACATCTCCAGCTGCCTCTTCATGGGCCCGATGGGCACGGCCATTGGTTTACTGAATGTTGACTGAGAAGACGTCTGGACTCCGTCTGTGTAACGCGCACAAAACCCAGCTCACTGAGTTTAGCCTTACACCTATTTTGTACTCTGCATTTTTTTTTACCTCAATGGCAACACTGACAAGGCACCTCAGCGTCATCCCTGTCCCCTTCTCCTTGGATATTAGAAAAAGACGTTGGAGTTTGTGCCCATTTTTCTTACTCTTGAGTCTTCTGGTCTGTCTGTTCCTCTCCGCTCCATCATTCAGGCCTGTGGCCCTTCTAACTGAGATGATTCTAATAGTTTGAGAGCTGGTCTCTGGGTGACCAGCTTCTCCCCACATTGTCTCTCTAAAATGGAGATAATATTTTGCTAACAGGTTTCCGGGAATAGGAACTTTTTATGGCTATGTTTTTATTTGCTACAACAATCATGTGGTAGTTTTATTATAAAAGTACTTACGATACTAGGGGAGGGGCTAGGATAGATTTGATCCCATTCATCTAAGCTGTAAGATGGTGGCTTTCTAGTGCTTGGTCAGCCACCCCTCCATGCACCAAGTGCTCTGGTTATAGGAGGGCACCCCCAACCCTTCACAGCACCTGCCTGTGGCCATGTTTGCCTCTGCCAAAAATGCCTTCTTTCCCACTAGCCCTGAGTGCTCCACTCTGCACCTTTCCAAGATCAGTTTCCCTATGACTTCAAGTCCCCTCAATTTCAGCCCTTCCTTCTTCTGCTCCTTTCCCATGAGCGCTTCAGGCACGCAGGCCGTGTCTTTCTTCCATCCCCTGGGTCTAGAATGGTGGTCTGCTCGCACTGGGCAGTTGAGAAATACTTGATGATTGAATGGGTGGTAGAGAGGCTGATAAGTGGATGAACAGACTCACAAAGTTAGCACACTGTAAGGCCTAAAAATACGTGTCAACAGACATATGTGTTTAGCTAAAGCCATATGACTACATCAAGCAACACAGACAGCTCACTCAAGTCTCCAGCTACCAATCACGATCCACCTTTCCCTTTACAGAAACAGTTTTAAAGCTGGGCAAGTCCAAGGGAACATTCAAATATAAAACACTCAATCTGACGTTATCTGTTGTTGACTGGCTTGCGGTAACTTGCAGAATAAACATAAAGAGTCACTTTAGTTCTCTGAAGGATCATGTTTCACTAAATACTCATGTAAGTATTATCACTTACATAGTTCTCAAAAAGAATGTTTAACTTAGTGATATTTAACTTAGTAAGAATGCTTAAGTACAGTGTATTCACCTCGCTATTGTTTATTCTTAGATAAAAATTGTTATCCCCTTTGTTTATACTTCCATATCCTACTGCCACCCCCAGGCAGAAGGAAGAATGTTAGAGATTAGTCAGACTGCCTACCCCCAAATCACAGCCTCCTGTTGCCATGGTTACACTCAAAACAACTGCTCCCAGGTTTTCCTGGTCAATGGTTATGGGGAAAGTAAGTCCTTTCTCAGCAGATCTTGAAGGAGTAACTTCTGAGTTGCCTGACATGTTGTCAAGGCAAAGAAGATTCACTTTCAGCAAGTATATCTCAAGTGCCCACTTTATTCTAGTACTTTTTCAAGAGCCAGAGATAAAGCAGTAAATAGGGCAAGACAAAAACAGCATATACTCAACAAATAAATTCACTCCACAGAACCAGAACATACAAACAAGCAGGACTCCCTCTACTTCTGAGCAGGACTCCAAATAAAACACCTACAGTAACAGCTGTACAAAAAGTGAGGCTGCACACACTGCTGGGGAATGTAAAATGGCACAGCCTTTGGCCAAGTTTGCCGGTTTCTGAAAAGAGTAAACATAGAGTTACTATATGACCAGCAATTTCTTCCAATTCTTGCACACAAATGAAAACATACGCAAAACTGTATAAACCAATGTTCATAGCAGCATTATTCGTAATAACCAAAAAGTGGAAACTACCCAGATGTCTATCAACTAATGAAGAGATACATAAACTGGCCTACACATATATATACTGGAATATTACTGAGTAATAAAAACAAATGGAGTAGAGTTGTCCCTTGGTATCTGCTGGGGAATTGGTTCCAGGACCTCCCTTTGATACCAAAATCTATGGATGTTCAAGTTATATAAAACAGTGTATTTCCATATAACCTGTGCATACCCTCCCCATATGTTAAATTATCTCTAGATTACTTATAATACCTAATACAATGTAAATGCTACATGCATAGTTGTTATATTGTATTGCTTAGGGAATAATGGCAAGAAAAAAGTTTGTACATGTTCAGTACAGTTACAAATTTTTTCTGAATATTTTCAACTCATATTGGTTGAATCTATGGATGAGGAACCCATGGACACAGAGGGCTGACTATACTGATAGATGCTACAACACGGGTGAACATTGAAGACACTGTGCTAAGAGAAAGAAGCCAGCCACAAAAGGCCACACATTGTACAGTTCCTTTTACATGAGATGTCAGAATAGGCAAATCTATAGAGACAGAAAAGCAAACTGGTGACTGGCTTGGAATGGGAGATGGGGTAGGCTAAAGAAATGTGGGGTGACTGCCCATGAGGCATACAGTTTCTTTTTGGGGTGATGACAATGTTCTAAAATTATGGTGATGGTTACACAACTCTGAATATACTAAAAACCAGTGGACTGCATGTTTTAAGTAGATTAATTGTATGTTACATAAATTATATCTCAAAAAAGTTGTTATTTTAAAAAGTGAGGTTGGTCAGTAAAAAAAACATCTTCAAAAGACATCAAGAACATTACAGTTGATCCTCGAGCAACACGGGTTTGAACTCACTGCTCCACTTACACACAGAGTTCTTTTTTTTTTAAATATCACACTAGCTCTCTAGCAATGGGTCACAGAGTTCTTTTGATAAAAGTTAACACCATTTACTTGCCTCTCCCGCCTCCCTTCCACCTCCTCCTCTTCCACCTCTGCCGCCCGAGACAGGAAGACTAATCCCCTCCTTCCTCCTCCTCAGACCACTCAATGTGAAGACAAGGACAAATACTTTACAATAATCCACTCCCACCTAATGAATAGTAAATATATTTTCCTTTCCTTATGATTTTCTGAATGATATTTTTTTCTCCAGCATATTTTATTGTATGAGTACAGTATACAATACACAGAACATACAAAATATGTGATAATTGACCCTTGATTGTTAAAAATTCTAGTCACCAATAGGCTATTAGTCAATTTTTTGGGGATGTTCTAGGTTGTAAGTCACCAGGAAGGTTAAAAAAAAAAAGTAAAGTTTTTGGGAAACCAAAAGTTGTATGCGTCAGGTTCTAGGCTTTCTAGTGAAAATAAACAAACAGAAAATTAAATGCACATTTTTGACTTCGCAGGGGGCTGGTGCTACTAGCTAGTCCTCAAGTTGTTCAGGGGTCAACTCTACTAGCTTCTTTACTTGTGGACATATCTTTTGTTAGTTCACCAGAACCAGAATTTTGCGACGCTTCTGAATTCTAAATTGAAGGATTCAATACATCTGGTGTTGCAGATATCTGCTAGAAGCTGGTGAAATAAAGATGAATAAGACATATCTCAACCCCAGAAACAATTGCACCTGCTCACTGATGTCCTCCCCACGCTTTTCCTCCTCCCACTTCGGAAAAAACACCTTCTCCTGTGTCGAGAGCTGGGAGCTGGAGAAGTACCAGGTAAAGATAAGCACCGAGCCCAACCTAACACCTCATCTATCCTGCCCACTCCTCTTATTCCCCTTCGAGACTGCTCCCTTGGCTCCCCAGGCATTCAAGCTACTCTTTTAAGACATCTCCTGTGACTGTCCAGCATATTCCAATCTTGTGCATTAATACTTTGCCTAGAAATTCTCAGACTTGCATAATATAGATTTTACATACAATTTGGTCTTGACATCTCGCTTGTTCCTCAGACTCCTGACAACTGAAAATTATTCCAATGAACTACTTTTTTGGGGGAAGGTTAATTTTTTTTGGAGGGGTGGTAAATATTTATAACATAAAACTTACCATTTTAACCATTTTTAGGTGGACAGCTCCGCAGCATTAAAGTACATTCACACTGTTATACAACCATCACTACCATTTCCAGCACATTTTCAAAATCCAGCCTGAAACTCTCTACCCATGAAACAGAGTGGCATGGCAGCCACCATTCTACTTTCTGTCTCTCTCTATATATTTGACTATTCCAGAATACCACTATTTTTTATCTCTCAATTTTCCTGAAAAATACTTAAAATTTCTGGCAAATTTTCCAAGTAACTTTTTCAATAACCAGGTAAATTGAGATGGGGTAAACAGAACTGAGCTTCTCACTTCTTAAAATAACTTTGTGAAGAAGCAGAAAATTAGTCGTCTCCTAACTGCCACTGTCCAAAAGGCTTCAAACCACTGATCTGCAGGGTGCAGAATAAGTATCTCTAGGTGACGGAGCTCCATAGGGAAAAAACAAGGATGAAAGTGTGTGGCTTCTGCAGCTTAAAAGTGTTCTACTGATTCTCATAAGGCTATCCACACTCTATATTTTACTGCATGTAAACTATACCTCAAAAAGTTGTTATTACAAATAAGTAAGTTCCTTGGAGACCAATGTACTTCACTAGCAACACTCTTCTCAGGCCGGTTGGTGCTTCCTTCACATCACCTCCCCCATGGCCTTACCTCCTCCTTCCCTCATCCACTCCATCCCCTGCACTTCCATCATCCAAAGACAGAAGTGTCATCTTTAGGGCAATGCGCCAGAGAGGAAACACAAGGGCTCGGCCACATGTCAACTGGATGCTCAGGCAGTGCTACTCACTTCATCAGTTTCTGCTTTGTGGCAGAATCTTTGAAGCTTCTAAATTCTTCTCCTTCTTTGATCTCATAAAACTGGGGCTTTAGGACTGTCTGCTGGTCCTCCTTGAGTCGCTCCTGCCGCTTCACTTTTTCCTCCTGCTGGAGGAGTCTGCGCTGCTTCCTGACCTCTTCGACCCAGGCTTTTTCATCATCTGAACTCTCTGAACTTTCTGCATCACTCGGTTTTCCTTCCGGCTCTTCTTCCTCTTCCTGAGAATAAAAATAGTAAGTAGCAGCTCCTCTCCCCAGTCAAACAAAGACCTCTTGGTTTCTTTTAAGCAGCCATGGCCCATTAATGAGTGCATGACAGCCGCTCTATGGCATGTATCAGAAGAAATACCTTTAATTAAATAAGATAATACTCCCAAGCCAATGTCAACCACTTAATATGTACTTAATTACATCTCAAGTATAATCAAAGACTCTTCTAACTTACAAAGAAAACATTAAAGACACAGTAGCAAGTTCTAAATGGTAAAGAGTACATTACTTTTTCACGATGTTCTTGTTGCTCTAAGAGTCTTAGTTTCTTCTTCCTTTTTTCACTAATTTTTGAAACAAGTGGATTCAGAAGCCTGAATTCTTCACTCTCTTCATCTACTTGGAAGTCAGGGTTCTCAAACATAACTTTAAATCGATCATCAGTGAGAATATTAGGAAGACTCTAGAAGGAGGACAAAAGTACATAAAAATTTAAGTTAATATCTGATTGACTTAACAAATTTTGATTTGACCAGAAACATGGTTTTAAAACACTGATTCTATTATAAATTAATAAGCTGCATGAGGCATACATTATTAACTCATTATGAAATTTCTTCCAGAACTTTCTGCTTGCCCCTAGGTTTTAGATCCACCACCAAAACAACCTTTATGTCTACATAGCAGATGATCCACACCACTTGGCCATTACACACAATGAGCTAAGAATGAGCCTTTCAGCTAACTTTATGCCTAAACATTACAAAGAACTTCTTCAATTAACATTTTAATGCAAAAAATACCTTTCAAGAAAATACCTAAGTTTTTGAAACATGGTTTTTATTATTTTTTAGAGACAGGGTCTCCCTCAGTCACCTGGGCTGGAGTGCAGTGGCACAATCACAGCTCACTGCAGCCCCAACCTCCTGGGCTCAAGCGATCCTCCCACCTCAGTTAGCCTCCCAACTAGCTGGGACCACAGGAGCACCACCACACCAGGCTAATTTTTAATTTTTTTGTAGAGACGAGTCTATGTTGCCCAGGCTGGTCTTGAATTCCTGGGCTTAAGCAACTTCTTGTGCCTCAGCCTCCCGAAGTACTGGGATTACAGGTGTGAGCCACTGTACCTGAAAACGGGGCTTTTAAAGTTTAGCTACTATACTGACTTAAAATAAGCCATTCTTTCAACTTCAGATTCCAAAACTGGGAGGAAGTATACAAAGTCAGTAACTCACAAAGCGGGATGGGGGTGTCAGTTTACCAATTCCAGCTGAGTTACCAGGAAACAGAAGGGACATTTCCATCCCCTATAGGGTGGTTTTATCAATATTCTTCCTCAAGTCATCTATTGTTGTCAAAGGATATTGTGTATCCTTCAAATACAAAAACTTTGGCTACTGACACCCATTTAGACAGTTCAGGACTGATACGAAATTCCTTTTATTGGTACCATTTTCAATGGAAGGTTCTCTAAACTGTACCATAAACTTACCTGGTCACTTAGGTAGATGACAGATAATCTCACACATTTAGGACTCTCTTATACATTTCTAAATCCTTCTCTGCTATAGACTTGGAAACCAGATGAAACGGCCTACTTAGAATTGTTTGTCGATCAGAGTAAAAAGCCCTGAACACTGCTGGAAAAAGCTGCCCTGTTTGTGATGGATTCTGACTGCTGAACAGACTACTTTACTATTTCTCCACTGTTGACAGTAAACAAGGTTGCAGGCAGTTGAGTTCTGAATATTACCTGTGTGACAGACCTATAAAAAAGTTTAGTAAATCATAAGATATTAAGGAAATTGGCCTGTTTATTATTTGCATGTATCTAAAAACAGATAAGCCCTTACCTAAAATTCTGAGATATTAAGTGCAATGAGTCTTCTCTGATTAAACATAATTTCTAAGACAGACGAGGAAGGGAAAAAGAAAGATAAGATCTGGTTCCTGATCCTAATCTAGTAAGGAAGGAAAAACATTACAAACACATTTGCTACTAGGTCCCTTCTGGAGGCTGCTCGGTAATGCTGAAACTGCCACATCAGTGGACAGACAAAGGAATCCCAACAAATGACACCCCAGGAAGGGCCCTGGGGTGTGGCACCAGGAAGGAGGAGGCTTGAAAGGTGAGTAGGTTTCAACAGGTAGAAATCTGAAGAAACAGCATTTCCAGCCAACAGGGGAGGGGTGAAGAGTCTGATGACAAAAGAGTGATGCAATTTGAAAAACGATTTTTTTGATCAGGCCATACTGTAAAAAGATGTTAAATACCATGACTGTTATTTTGATGATATAAGGGTAAAGCACTAGCAAAACAGAGGAGGAAGAGGAAGAAGAGGAAGAGGAAAAGGAGAAGGAGGAGAGAGGAAAGGAGGGAGGAAGGAGAAGATGGATAATAAACAGAAGTATGCTTCAAGACTCTCAGATGGCAGAACTGTGCTTCTGAGCAGGTGTGGTGGCTCACGCCTGCAATCTCAGCACTTTGGGAAGCCAAGGTGGGAGGACTACTTGAGGCCAGGGGTTCAAGACCAGCTTGGGCAAGATGGTGAGACCCTGTCTATACAAAATACAAAAAATTAGTTAAGTGTGGTAGTGCATGCCTGTAGTCCCAGCTACCTGGAAGGTTTACAGTGGGAGGGTTGCTTGAGCCTGGGAAGTCAGGCTTGGTGAGCCGAGATCATGCCACACACTCCAGCCTGGGTGACAGAGAAAGCTTGTCTCAAAAAAACCCCAAAACCAAACAAAAAGCCCAAAATTGTGCTTCAAGAGTATGCAGCAGCATGATGTCTGACAGACAGCTGAGTAACAAGCGAGTGTCATGAGAAGACTAAGAAGCCATTTTAAGAAACTGGCAAAAGAGACAGGGCCTGAATTAGGGCAACTGGAACTTGTGAGATACATTTCTAAATTAGAATTGACAGATCCAGCTATGGAGATGGGAGGGTTAAGAATTAAAAACAGGGTTAGAAACTTCTCTCAAACATCTAGCTTAAGCAACTAGAAAGCTGGTGACACTGAGTTAGGCTCCATCACTGGTGAGCATTAGGAAACCGTGCATGGGTGGAGTAAAGGGGAAGAAATCATGCTCCATTTAAGGCTGCCTCTCCCTGTGGCCCCGGGAGAAGAGCACAAGGATTTGGACAGACATCACTAGGTGTCTGGGAACAACGCGCCATGTCTCAGGAGAAAGGAGGCTATGATGTAAATTTTGGAGCTATCTGTAAATATGGGATAGGTGATATTGCCAAAGATCCAGATATTTTCAAATGAATATCTATGTGCCTATTACACATTTTCAGGTTAAAAAACCCCAAGGGCAAATATTTTCTTTTCATCTTACTATATTTATTAAAGTAATAATCATATTTAATAAATAGAGAAAATGTTACAAAAACTACATGGCTGGTATTAAGATTTTTTTTTTAATTTAAATCAATTGCATCGCCTAAAGATAAGTATGCTTTGCATGAACAACTATAAAATAAAATCCCTTCTGACCCAACTATAAAAATATTTCCCTCAGGGTTTTTTCCTAGTCTGTCTGTTTTCACAGCTGTCTTAAGGAAAAAAAGTAGGATAAGAAATAGTTAGTAATGTTCTATAGGAGCTTACCAGTGTCTGACTAGTGATCCATCCTATAAACACCCGTCTACACATGCTCAACTTTATCATTAAAATACAGAAAACATTAAAGCACTGTTCATACCACAATCCTACCTCAAAGAATGATATGTCTGAGTAGGATGCCTATTATTATTTTGTTCCAACACAGTAACATACATGAAGAATGACTGCCATTTGAAACAAAGTTGTTCTTTTTTTTTTTTTTTTTTTGGGATGGAGTCTCTGTTCCCAGGCTGGAGTGCAGTGGAACAATGTTGGCTCACTGCAATCTCTGCCTCCCCAGTTCAAGCGATTCTCCTGCCTCAGCCTCCTGAGTAGCTGGGATTACAGGCACACACCACTATGCCTGGCTAATTTTTGTGTTTTTAGTAGAGATGGGGTTTCACCATGTTGGTCAGGCTGGTCTTGAACTCCTGACCTCATGATCCACCCACCTCAGCTTTCCAAAGGGCTGGTATTACAGGCGTGAGCCACCACGCCCAGCCAATCAAATTAGTTCTTTCAATGCTATGATACCCATGAAGTTAGATTGGTACAGACTTCTGAGTAAAGATGGTGATTTCTAATCTCTTCTAAAACCTCACTAGAACAATAGAAAAGAAGCTTTTTAAAAAGGACATAAACCCTTAAGGAAGAGAAGGAAAGGAAAAAGGGGTGATAAAAATTTGGGAGCAAGAAAGGAAGCCTATTTAAAATCACACCCCAGCTCTGGAAAGCCTTGCCCCGGCCCTTTCCCATTGAGGAGGTGCCCAGCTGAGGCTGGCACTGCAAGAGCAAGAGAGGTGTGCTGGCTACAAGGAGGGGAGGGCAAGGCTGCCACAAGGGGCTGAGGTGCCCCTGGACGCCTCCAACCTCTTGTGACCTACAGTGGTCAGTTCTAAGAATGCTGGTAGCCAGGCCTTTATCTACCAAGCAGAAGGATGTGAGCAACCAAGAGAAAGACCTAAGAGACAATGAATGACATGTGCAACATCCTTCCCCAAAGAGACAGTTTGGCGAAGTCACCACACAGTGACTGAGGGATCCTGTCCCCACCTAGAGTTTCATTCAGTTTTTAACTCCCTTATTCTTCACTGCCAAAAAATATCTATGGATCATGGCAGGAAAAATGAATTGAAATTTTTTTTCAAGAAAACTCCCCAGCACTGAAGACCGAACTTCTAGACTGAGAATGGACCTGCAGCACAGGAGTCATTTCGTGTGAGGTTTCTCAGGACGCCTCCTCTTTCTGGGCTTACTCTCTTATTTTAGAGAAGCAACACCTCAGCAACTGCCCGAGGAAAAGCATGTAAGGGGAGTTGGTTGTTGTTGAGAACTTGCCTATCTGAAAATATCTACCATACCCTCACACGGACTGACCCCTTGTCTAGGTTGGAAACCATATTCCTTTAGGAAACTGAAGGTTCTTGTAATTCTTGTACAACCTGGGTTGAGGTGAAGTGAATCCCCAGGATAACAGTAAAGGGAGATCCCAGGATTAGAAGGTGGCCAGGCCAGAATGGAATGGGGCAGAAAGTTCTGAAGCAACTTCTTCAGGAAGGTAAATAAATGTAAGTCTAACCTATCTAAATATCTCAAAATAAGACTTAGAGAACTGTCATAGAACTGGGGGTTGATTAGTGATAACTACATAGAAAACAAACAAGAGAGACAATTATTAACGTCAAGAGAAACAATGATTGAACAAGAAATGCGGTCACAGATTACACTGACTCGGCTGGAAATCGCACTTACGTAGGCCGGGCATGGTGGCTCACGCCTGTAATCCCAGCACTTGGGGAGGCTGAGGTGGGAGGATCTCTTGAGCTCAGGAGTTGGAGACCTGCCTGGATAGCACAGGGAGACCTCATCTCTACTAAAAATATATATATACGTATATTAGCTGGGTGTGGTGTGTGCCTGTAATCCCAGCTATTTGAGAGGCTGAGGTGGGAAGATTACTTGAGCCTGGGAGACTGAGGCTGCAGTAAACTATGATTTTGCCACGGCCCTCTAGCCTGGGTAACAGAGCAAGGCCCTGTCTCAAAAAAAAAGTTATAACAATGTAATGCTGCAGACTGACTTAATCAAAATCACAATAGAGCTTCCTTGGAAAGGAAAGTTATCAAAAGATAATGCCTAACACTAAAAAGTTAAGAGGTAGGACTACAGGCAAGAGGGAGGAAGGGAGAGAGAAATTCATATCAAAATAATCAGCTAAAGTGGCAAAAGTGGTTGTCTGAGAAGAGGTGAAAATGGAGGAAGGGGGAGGGAGGAAAAGCGGGGACAGTAGGATGGCCTACATTCCTAACAAATCTTGGAGAAATGGGGGTTTCTTTGGTTTAGTTTTTTTTTTTTTTTTTTTAAAGTCTCACTCTGTTACCGGGCTGGAGTGCAGTGGCACGACCACAGCTAACTGTGGCCTTACAGGGAGATCCTCCCACCTCAGCCTCCTGAGCAGCTGGGACCAGAGGCATGCGCCACCACACCCAGCTAATTTTTTCTATTTTTTGTAGAGATGTGATTTCGCCATGTTACCCAGGCTGGTCTTGAACTCCTGGGCTCAAGTGATCCTCTCAGCCTTGGCCTTCCAAAGTGATGGGATTACAGAAATGTTTAAGTTTTTTTTTTTTGAGAGGCAGTCTCACTCTGTCATCCAGGCTGGAGTGCCATGGTATGATCTTGGCTCACTGCAACCTCCACCTCCCAGGTTCAAGCAATTCTCCTGCCTCAGCCTCCCAAGTAGCTGGGATTACAGGTGCGTGCCACCATGCCCAGCTAGTTTTTGTATTTTTAGTAGAGATGGGGTTTCACTGTGTTGGCCAGGCTGGTCTTGAACTCCTTACCTCAAGCAATCCACCTGCCTTGGCCTCCCAAAGTGCTGAGATTATAAGTGTGAGCCACTGCGCCCAGCCAGAAATGTTTAGTTTTTAAAACTATTTAACTGTAATTTTAAAACAACCAAAAATTTGGCCAGGCACAGTGGCTCACACCTGTAATCCCAGCACTTTGGGAGGCTGAGGTGGATGGATCACGAGGTCAGGAGTTCGAGACCAGCCTGATCAACATGGTGAAACCCCATTTCTACTAAAAATACAAAAAAATTAGCCAGGCGTGGTGGTGTGTGCCCAGATACTAAGGAGGCTAAGGCAGGAGAATCACTTGAACCCGGGAGGCAGAGGTTGCAGTGAGCCAAGATCATGCCACTGCATTCCAGCGTGGGCAACAGATCAAGATTCCTTCTCAAAAAACAAAAACAAAAACCCAAAATTTTAATTGGTACTAAAAAAGCTTTAAAAGTAACATTCTGGGGCTGGGCGCAGTGGCTAACACCTGTAATCCCAGCACTTTGGGAGGCTGAGGCAGGTGGATCACTTGAGGCCAGGAGTTTAAGACCAGCCTGGCCAACATGGTGAAACCCCATCTCTATAAAAATTTTTTAAAAAATAACATTTTGGATACTAAAACTGATCTAATCCAACCCCAAGTATCTGTACCTAATTGTATTCCCTAGAGAGATGAACTGTTACTTTAATATATTCCTGCAACTACAAAGTCCCATCTAGGGGTGATAGGCGACAGTGACAGATCATCAGGCATTAGATTCTCATAAGGAGCAGGCAACCTAGATCCCTGGCATGTGCAGTTCATAATAGGGTTCGTGCTCCTACGAGAATCTAATGCAGCCGCTGATTTGGCAGGAGGCATCGCTCAGGCAGTAATGTGAGCAATGGAGAGTGGCTGAAAATACAGATGAAGCTCCAGGCTCACCTCCTGGTGTGTGGTCTGGTTCCTAACAGCCATGGCCTGGGAGTTGGAGATCCCTGGCCTAGAGAGCTCATACACAGTCCTGCCTGAGCTGCTGCAGAATACAAGGAAAGTACATTCATCAGAGACTTTAAGGCCACAGTGAGAAACTGACAAAACAAGCTAACATACAAAAAACGATACCTTAGCAAAAATAAAATAGCTCTAACCAAAACTCAAACCCTTACAAACCACACAGATCACAGATGCCCATGCCTCTCAAAGCTGTTTGTGCATACTGGGAGCTCAATACAAATTTGTTGAAAGAATAAATACATTAATTCTTTTTGTTTTTTTTTTAAAGAGATGCTGTCTTGCCCTGAAGCCCAGGCTGCAGTACGGTGGTATAATCACTGCAGACTCAAACTCCTGGGCTCAAATGATCCTCCCTTCTCAGCCGCCCAAAGTATTGGGAATACAGTGAGCCATTTCACTTGGCCTCGATTGTTAACTAGAATTAATGCAACCAAAATTTCTGAGTTTGAATAAAGTCCATATAACGCTGATTGACATTATGTGGCGGGCCACTTTCCATTTTAGGTTTAATATCAACCGTACAGTAAACATTGTATTATTAGACTTCTGTGTTATCAGTGGCAGCAATATTTGGAAATACATTTCACTTTCTGCCTCCAATAAATTTCAGCTGCAGAAAAGGCAAAACATTCCTTTCAACTTGGTATTGCAAGATACCAACTTTCATATCAGGAGCTATCACAGCTAGTAAAGCTCTCAAGCTTTTGAGGAGCTGAGTTCACAGGCAAGACTAATGATCTGATGGGACTTAATAATTCTTTCAAGTATTCTTTACAATTATAATGAAGGATTCTTTTCTTAATTCATAAGTGATTTGTATGATCTTCACTTTACATAAGACGAAACTGTTCTACAACCAATTACATAAACTTTTTCTAAGTACAGCCTCAGATTTTCAAAAGACCATATACAAATATTTCTGGAATGAAAGTGAGCTCTGATAATAAGTCTGATTTGGGTTAGGAAGTCACTGAAAAGTAGGGGCCCATTTTACAAATACTACTCTTTGGCAGAATTCTGTTATCACATGATATGGCTACAAAGATCGCATCTCCAGTTACAAAAAGCTGAAGAGAAACTGCTGTTTGATGGAAGGATATAAGAATTTCTAAGGTTTTCCCTCCTTTTCACTCGAAGTAAAATGGTACACAGCTTGGTAATTCTTTACAAGGTTACCTGCAAATAGGTTCTAAAATAATCAAATGCCATCCTGATAGCTAATTAGAGAATATGTAGCAACAAAATGAGTGAATGCCGACGGAATGTGGATGTGACTGGAGATAACAGAAAGGCAAGTCCCTGATTCGCACGGTGCCAACAGGAAGGAGTCGCCAAGGAGTGCAGTGAAAGAATACCAGGTGCCCCAACAAGACGGCTCCAATTTCACTTATCTCTGCTCATCAACTGAGTATGTGCATAAAGAATAACTCCACTGCGAGCTCTTTAGTCCACAAATCCCTACGTAAATAATGGGTCACTTTTTCCAAAGCCTGTCAGTGACTGGTCACTGCGTCACACGGGGTGATGCGCAATGAATTTCCTCTTCAGTTCATGCAGACAGGAAGCATGAAACTGTTGCGTTGCTTCTTTAGATAACAAAGATAAACTCATGTGACATTTACAAAAAAGGACAATTTAGAGAGAACTAATCAACACGATGAAACTGCAACAACAAAAATGTGAATCACATTTAAAGGGAGTTACAGAAGAAAGAGCTGGCTGTGGGAATGTGGCTGCTGTTGCTGGCTGCCACGCTAGGTCTGTAGTGAGAGGACCATGTGATAATGAAATGCTGAAAATAAATGAGGAAAGCAGTTGTGACAAAAAGAAGAAAAGTGTCCCAGTGCAAGTGACACTGGCAAAAAACCTCACATTAAAAGAACTCTCAGAGACTGTTCATAATGTCAAAAGAGCAAAGGATAAAACGTCAGAAGCTTATCCAAACTTAGAAAATGAGTATGACAGTTTGCTGAGGCAAAGAAAAATGCTGGCTCCTTATCCAAAGTTTAGGAGGAGAAAAAAGAAAGCACTGTTCCAAGTATTACTGACAAGTATGATTTTAACAAAGAAAGAAAATGTTCAATTACGCTTTTATTCTAATGTTTTAAATTACAATATACTAAAAAGATCCTAGTTTTCCAATTTTTAATGAACAGTAAGAGAGTTTTGACTGTTTTGTCAAAAATGTTGAAAGGCATGGAACAATGCTAATTTTCTCAACCGACTATGAAGACTGCTCTGCATGTGTCAACTTGTGAGGCCATTTCTAGCATCCTGCACTAACTACAGTGTATTCTAAATCTTCTCTGGCCGCCCTCAATCTCAACAAAGGTCTACCAAGGAAATGGGGGCAAGGGAAGAGCACGTCTGCATTTTGATAATCACAGGGCCTTACAAAAAGGCTCTGGTATACCATGCTGCACCAAGTAGCAAATTTAAATAGTAACTTAAGTGTTCTTGCCTCTATCAGATGATAGGGACTCTGGCATAAAACACAGATAGGAAGGCAAACATCTACAGCCTAAATTAGCTCCACGGTCTCCATCTACTGAAACCTTAGGGAGTGTATATCCAAAGATCACTTCCATTTAGCTTTTACTGTAAAATGACATTATGAAGCTGTAGTTACCTCCCTAATCATGCTTAGGCTTGGCTAACAAGATCAGTGTGAAATACTCTGAGAGAGTCAACACAGCAGGAAGCACTTGTATTTTAAACACTTTTAAAGACACACACACACACATTTATACACACTGGTGTAACTTTGGAAGATGCAGAGCTATAGCACACAGACATAAATTCAAATAGTAATAAGTTTAAGGAATTACTTCAACATTGGCATACTATTCATGTCATGAAAATAGAAACATAAAAGCCCTCTATTTACTTAAAAGAGGCTTCTAGAAATTAAAATTTAAGTAATATATTAAAAGAATGTAATAGACCAGAACAAGGGGATGCAGGGAGAGGCTAAGGAAGCAGAAGACAGCAAGGAGTCTTGAGTATGAATCCATTTGGAAACTGCAGCTCGAAGAATGCCCAGCTCCTCTTGCATGTTACAGATGAAAAACTGTGCCCCAGTGAAGATGAGCGATCACCCAAGATTACATAACCAGTGTTCAAAGAGCTAGGAACAAGACCTTTTAGTTGTATTCCCTGAGCATTAAGGCACAGAACAGAAATAAAGACAAAAGGAGCTCACTTATCTTAGATGCACGTACCTGGTTAAAATCCAGAGGACAGGGAATAAGTTAGCAAAAAACCTCCTGAAAACACCACACAGCTGGCCCAAAGCTACAAGGTCAGCTCCTTACTCAGAGTTAGGTTCTGCAGGCTGTCTCAGGGATCAGTTCTTTCCAACTCAACTCCAGCACATAACCAAGCTTGGCTATCTGCCTGCCTCATCTAAGCAGAGAAGAAAACAGGACTGGGAAGGACCCAGGTACCTTCATATATCCGAAAAAAACTAGAAAAATCTCACCTCTGGACAATATCAACTAAAAAAAGTGCTTTCATTTATCTCATGACTCATCTTTGTCTATTTGCACATTAATAAAGGAAAGCAGGTAGAAGTTACACTTCTGCCTGTATACTCCTAAGAACGCCAAGTCTAAGTAAAAATCGATTACTTCTGGAGTTACAAAGAAGAACAATAATCTAAAAATAGAAGGATTAAGTAAATTATAATCACTCCATAAAATAGAATATGTAGCCATTAAAAATATTTACAAAGAATTTTTAACAAAATGGGAAACCACCTGTGTTATTTTAAAGAATCAGAATAAATACGTTACACATACAAGACTCTTGCTATTATATTTCTAATTTTGAGACAAATAAGACTGGAAGAAAATTCACTAAAATATTAATGATGCCATTCTCTGGTATAAGAATTGTAAGGGTAGCTTTCTTCTTGATATTCTTTTCTATTTTCCAGACTTCCCATCTTGAGCATATACTAATCTTATCAGCAGGAAAGAAAAAGCCCTACATGTATTTCTAAAGTAAAAATAAATGATAAAAAAAGATGTAAGTTACTATCAAGAAAATGCGGAAACAATTTGTCAACACTTTTTCATCTTACCTTAACTTTCTTTTTCCATGTAGATTTTTGTTTCTCTTCTTCTTCCTCAATTAATTTAAGTGCCAGCTCTTTGTTAACTTTTGGCAATTTCTAATAAAGAGAAAATAAAGCCGATATTTTATTTTAAAAGCTAACATATTTACATTTTAGCTTAAAGGTTAATAGTTCTGTAAGGAGTACAATTTCATAAACAGGAGATAACTAATTCTTATTTTTAAAATTTCATTATCCCCATAGTAGGAAATGTAGACACAGGTGGTGTTACCGCGTGGGCCACATGTGCACAAAAACAGCAACCCCAGCTTCCTGCTGAGGAACTCGCCCTCATGTCTCTTCCCAGGGCATTGAGAGGCAGCACAGTGGCTCATACCTGTAACCCCAGCACTTTGGGAGGCCAAGATGGGAGGCTCACGTAACCCTAAAATTCAAGACCAACCTAGGCAACACGGCAAAATCCTGTCTCTACTAAAACTACAAAACATTAGTTGGGCATGGTAGTGCGTGCCTGTAGTCCTAGCTACTTGGGAGGCTGAGATAGGAGGATCACTTGAGCTCAGGAGGTTGAGGCTGCAGTGAGCTCTGGTTGGTAAGCCAAAGGTCGGTAAGAAAGGGGATTAGCAAAGCCCCCCTACTCCAAAAATGGAAAACCCATTTAAAAATGCTATCAGATTTTTAGTGGAGGTGACAATACCAATCATCCTAGCATTATTTCCCACTGTACAATTACTACAGAGGTCATAATGCTAAAATTGTAAAGAGTTTTGCACCCTCATGACAAACATGACACACTGATGACAAACTATACCAAAAATATTAGTAAAAGATGCAATTTAAAGATGGAAAACCAAGAAAAGACTGGCAGATCTCTTTGGAATAATACACAAAATGAAAACTAAGTACTCTTCTCTGATAAATTCAACGGTAACTATAATATTTACCTTTAACTGGACTCTCTGTGCACGTGTTTCTTCTATTTTCTGTCGTATTTTATCTTTCCTATATTCTTCATAAGCAAATGGATTTACCATCAGTTTCACCTTTTCAAAATGAAAGAAGTTTTGAAAATAAAAAAATGGCATTTAGTAATAACATTTTCATATACACCATGACAGATATGCCAAAGAACAGGCAGATCCCTACAAACCCTATTTATGTTTTATGAAGGGTGAGTAGTGAGTAAATGGCTTTAGACTGCTCTTAGTTTCCCGAAACACAGTAGCTGTAGTTTCGTATTTACCTTGTGATAGAGTCTTATATCCATGAAAAACCCATGCATATATGCCCGGAGGAAAGGAGAGCCAATGAGGTGTGTGAGCCCTGGGAAAGGTTAAACAGAAGAGAGCAGGTCCTTAGGCAATATTCATTAACATTTAAATGGTTTTTTTTGTACAACAATTTGATTACAGTAAGATTTCACTTCAGAGTAACACTTTAAGGATTAGAATTACTAATCTTCTCTGATATCTACAGAGAACATTTAATCTACTTCAGCAATAACATCCTTATTTATTTCAAATGAAAGAATACTGCACACGGAAATGATGAGAAAGTCCTTATAAACTATGACAAAGAGGGTTCCCTTATACCCCCTGAGTGGTCCTCAGATTTTTTATTTCCACAAACCAGTTCAGTTTAGAAAATAATACTGGAGATCAACATTAAGTTGCCAAATTGAAATGCGGAGAAGTGAGAGAAGAGAAACACTGTTATCTCCCACCATTTGCAAAAACAAAGGACACTCACAAAAACAATAAAGAACTGGCTTCCAAGAAAACAGCTGACAAATTCCTACCACCACATAGAAACATACATACATGCAAATTAATACTCACATCACACACGCACTCCTCATCAGAGACTAACGAAAAGCCCACTGCCAGTCAGGATTTGAGAACCCTGCCTCAAACAGTACCTTTCACAGAGTTTTCCAATTTTAATAGATTACACTTAGAATTTATGGTGCTGGTGGTCACATAAGAATGCTCTGCCTATGTCATAGAAACTATTTATTAATTGCAAATATTGACACAGAAAAAGGTTGAGACTATCTTGAAAATAAGGCCACATGTGATGTACTAACAGGCAGAACACTTGTGGTATATGTCAGTGGTCCCCAATCTTTTTGGATCCAGGGACTGGTTTTGTGGAAGACAATTTTTCCATGGATTGGGGGAGGGATCGTTTCAGGATGAAACTGTTCCACCTCAGATCATCCAGCATTAGATTCTCATAAGGGGCATGCGACCTAGATCCCTCCCACGTGCAGTTCACAATAGGGTTCACACTCCTATGAGAATTTACTGCCACCGCTGGAAGGAGGCGGAGCTCAGGCAGTCATGCTCACTCTACACTCACCTCCTCCTACGTGGCCGGATTAGTAGCAGGCCAGACTGGTACGGGTCCATGGCCCAGGGTTTGGAGAACCCTGGTATAAGTGACTGCCTTTCTAAGGAAAACATACTCTAATTTCCAAATTTTATTAGTAATATACATCCATCTAGACCTGAAAATCAAGTACTAGGCAAAATCATATAGTAGTACAAAATAGTATACATTATAGAACAATATAAAAAGCAAAATTAAATTCGGGATACTCTCATAAAGGAATTCTAAAACTTGGTTAGGAAAATACTGTCAAAGAATTCATTAGCTTAATAAAACTATAGGGTTTGAACTTTCACAGTAGAGTCTTAAAAAAAAGAGGGCTGAGGCCGGGCGTGGTGGCTCACGCCTGTAATCCAAGCACTCTGGAGGCCAAGGCGGGTGGATGACCTGAGGTCGGGAGTTCAAGACCAGCCTGACCAACATGGTAAAACCCCGTCTATTTAAAAAAAAAAAAAAAAAAAAAAGAGGGCTGAGCCTTAACAAAATGTGAATATTCTCTAATCCTTCCTCCACGTGTATATTCTCTAATCCTTCCTCAGGATGAGGGTCTGATTAACTACTACACTATAAAATACATATACCAGTGACTGCAAAAGTAACTTTTTGTTCCCTTTATTAATGTCACAGAACTATTCCAAGTCAGGTCACAAATAAGAACCGAGTGGAGTGCTTTTCACAGTGAAACAATCCTAACCCGAGAATCGGAGGCAGCAGCATTTCCTACAGGTGACTCCATGGATCACCAGTCCCAAGAGATCTTCTGAGAAAAAAGGGCTCCGTGGTCAGGTAGGTTTGGGAAATGATTCATACTTTTCTCCCGTTTGGAGATTTACAATGTATGACGGTATTAAAGGCTCTAAGAAGCGTGTGAGGTAGGCAGGGCGAGGTGGCTCATGACTGTAATCCCAGCACTATGGGAGGCCGAGGCAGGCGGATCGCCAGGTCAAGAGATCAAGAAGTGTGTGAGGTAAAGATATGGATTTAACTGTGCTTAACTTAGCATTTCCCAAATTTATTTGCCACAAATCTCCTAAAACAACTGTGCTGAATATTTTCCAAGCATTTTCTGATTCATTCTCCAAGCAACCCTATGAGTAGGGACCAATATAATTCCCATTTTACAGATGAGGAAACCAAGGCTTAAAGAGGCTAAGTGAATTAATTGGCCAAGTTGTGCAGATACTAAGTGAGAGAGGTGGGATGTAAACCCATGTCAGTCTATACACAGTACCCACGATATCAGCCACTATGCTATCCACCCAGTCCTTTTTACAGAAGTAATAATCCAAAGAACACACTGTGGGAAATACCAAGCTATAAGATCTGCTATTGGGTATATCGGGGAAGAGTCAGAACTTGCAAATATTCAATATGCTAATGCTGCACTAAGAATAATCTTAGGAAGTAAGGGAAGTTTATTACTTCTACTCTAAAGATATTCTATTTAGAAGATTTTATATATTATGGAGAAATGATAAAGGCTCATTTGATATCAAAAGATATTAGTAATACACATAAAATGCTTTCTAGTATGACTGTCATTTTGTGGAATATCTATTTCTACAGTTTTAAAAATGAGCAGTACAATTACATTTTAACAACATATACCTAAACTTAAATAACTGCTTTCTTCATTCAAAATAAATCCAGTATAGAGATTGAAAAAGAATTCACAATGTACTAAACATAGCAGTTTACAAAAAAAATCCACCAAAGAACAATGACTTTTTTTCCTTCCATTTAAGAATGTACATGAGTGTGACACAGCATATTATAAAAATTATGTTGGAGATACTCAAGAAGGTACTTCAGTAAGAAAGTCCTATTTCATTTGTAAGTCATTTTTTAAAAGGCTAAATTCAACTCTTTTTTGATAGTAACTGATAGAAAGTAATTCTGCCTGGATTAACTGTGCTATGAGATATGGGTTAAAAAGGAAGTTTAATTAATCTAATTGCAACAGTTACACATCTATTTGTTCCAAAGACAACTAAGTTGCCTCAACTTGGATCATCTAAATTTTCCCACTCCCAGTAACTTCTGATGTAGCCCTCTGCCAGCAGAACAAGATGAGCACCATTGACTCTAATCTAGAGGACTGCTAGGCAAGCAGGCCCAACGTGTCCCGCAGGGGCTGGGATGGCTGGCGGAAGAGCATGGACTCTGGGTTTAAAGCCCAACTGTCAAGTTTACTACCACTGAAACTTTGGGCAATGTACATTTATCTTTTTTTGTGCCTCAGTTTCCTTATCTAACGAAATCATAATAGTACCCAATCCATACGGATGTGAAGATTAAATGAGTTACACGTAGAACACTTAGAATGCTGCCTGCACAAGCTGGGTGCATAGCTTACACCTGTAATCCCAGCACTTTGAAAGGCCAAGGTAAGTGGATCACCAGAGGCTGGGAGTTCAAGACCAGCCTGTCCAACATGGTGAAACTCCATCTCACCAGGCTGCATGGCAGCAAATATCCGTAATTTTAGCTACTTGGGAAGCTGAGGCAGGAGAATCACTTGAGCCTGGGAGGTGGAGGTTGCAGTGAGACAAGATCGGGCCACTGTACTCCAGCTTGGGTGACAGAACAAGACTGTCTCCCAAAAAAAAAAAAAAAAAAAAAAAAACTTACTGTACATAGTAAGTATAAGCCCTATATCCTAAGTATTTGCTGTTCTTTTAAGACACTTCTTGGCTTGTGACCTTTAAACACAAAGTGACTATTAAGGTTCTTCTACATCAGAAGTTTCAATGTCACTTCTTTTTTTTTTTTTTTTTAGACAGAGTTTTGCTCTTTTTGCCCACGTTGGAGTGCAGTGGCACAATCTCAGCTCACTGCAACTCCGCCTCCCAGGTTCAAGCGATTCTCCTGCCTCAGCCTCCTGAGTAGCTGTGATTACAGGCACGTGCCACCACACCCGGCTAATTTTGTATTTTTAGTAGACACAGGGTTTCATCATGTTGGCCAGGTTGGTCTCAACTCCCGACCTCAGGTGATCCGCCTGCCTTTGGCCTCCCAAAGTGCTGGGATTACAGGTGTGAGCCACCACACCTGGCCTCAACATATCACTTCTAAGTTTTGGATTGGGTCTTTTATAATCAATACCTAAAGGAAAGGCAGAAATCATTTAGTTGCCATCTCTGAGACATTTTTAAAACCTTATGCTTCAGACAGGACTGGGGGAAAAAAATCACTGCTTTCGTGACAATTTTTTTCCTTTATATAGCTAGTATGCTAAAAGAAATTATTTGCTAAAATAAATTATCATTTAAAGTACAAAAAAGCTTCCAGTAGGTTAAATTTACCTGAACTTTTCTCTAAGGAGAAAGCTTACAAATTTGACAATTTATAATATGTTTAATATCTGATTTGGGAGAAAGGGAAGATTTGGGAGATGAGGTAAACATGGCTCAGCCAATTCTAATGTTGAAAACTAAAAAAAAAAAAAAAAGTAGAAATAAAATAATTTCATAATCATTTAATCACAATTTGTTTTACCTAAATTTTCAAGGTCTTTCTTGGTGACAAATTTGTAATCATCATAGACCGTGCTTTCTGGATTCTCTTCTAATTCTTCGGTCAAGTTGTCTAAGAAGGAACACCACCGAGGAGCAGGACCCAAAACCTGTTGGTGTTTATGAGAAGGTCAGCAGAGGCACAGTTTACCATGCCATCCAAGTCTCAGTTATTTATAACCACATTCTTTAAATATGATTTCTAAATTCATTTTTCTATCAGAAGTATTGACAAATACATGCAATACGTATAATGAACAAGTATATAATGGAAGAGAATAAACAAAGTAGTAAATGTTTAGGCTTTTAAGAGAAAACAATCTCACTTAGTCTAGGGCACAAAAGTATGAATGAATAGTCTTATACTACAAGAACTATCAAAATACAGATAAATAATTCAGGTACATAATATCCAACCATCCTTCCTTCAAAATACTACTAGAATTCTACAAAAGCATTATTTGGTACAAAAGATTTTTTAAGTTTGCCAAATGAAAGTCCAAAAGAAAAAATATCTTTTTTTAAAAAACAATATTTATTATTATTATTTTTTGTAGAGATAGGATTTTGCCATGTTGCCCAGGCTGGTCTTGAACTCCTGAGCTCAAGCTACCACACTCCACCCAAAATTACTTTCTTTTAAGATTTTTCAACTAATTACTTGACAATTACATTCCATTCTGTACGGTCCACTTCATTTAATTCATTTAACTCATTAAACACTAAAATTCTAGACTATAGTTAATGGCAATATATTGTATTCTTGAAAATTGCTAAGAGAACAGATTTTAAATGTTCTCATTACAAAAAATGGTAATGTAAATGTTAATTAGCTCAATTTCGCCATTCCACCAAATATACATGTTTCAAAAACCATGCTGTACACAACAAATACATATAATTTTGGTTTGCCATTTAAAAATAATTAGTTGATTTTTAAAATTTCTGTATAAAGAATTCTTCAAAACTGAAAGGGTGACAATGAAAGGCTGAGAAACAAATGGCTGAAGAGAATTATAACCAACTAATAAAATATGAATCATTAAGTTTATAATCCAACTTTGAAAAAGATATAATCCAACTACTTTCACAAAATACTATGATCGCTTTGTACATTTTTGCTATTGATACAAATCTTTCCCAACAAAATGACACAGCAGCTGAGGTCAATTTATGCCAAAGGAAACCTGCTCAGTCAACAGAGAAAATATGTTAATGAAATCCTCCCTTAAGCTGGAGGTATTCTGACAAGAGAACACTGGGCTTGGACAAAATGGAACTTCCAGTGATGACTTAACCTGTTTATTTCAGTAGCAATCAAGCATACCAGAAAAAAACCCAGAAATCATAATGGAAATTATTAAATCTAGCTTAAACTATTTGTAGAAGGAAGAGAATTATAACAAAGAAAAACAGCCCATTAACATCCTCTTCAAATGAAAAGTAGATGTTAGATATGGTCATATTTATTTAGTTATATTATTTTGCCTGATTAGAAAGGGTGATTCTCTTCACCCCAATACAGCATAAGAGTCTTACAGAGAAATTTCATATTAGCACAATTTTAAAAAATAGAAGCAAAGGTTTTTATATGCTAAGTGGTTTGACTCCAACCATAAAAGACAGACTTCAAGAAATGCAAGGCATTTTTAAAAATTCGATATAGAACACTTTTTAAAAGAACTCCCATGGTTTTAAGCAATTTTAGGACAGTAGTTTGAAGTCAACAACTAAATGCTACCACATACAAAGCACTGTGCTAAGCTGAAGCCTGACCACGATCTCCCTGAAGAAGTTTAAAATCCAGCTAAAGCACATAGGTGTTTTTGCATGTGCACACGCATGCACATACACACAGTGTGTGCAACGAACTCAGAATGCACTGAGTCCAGGGGGAAGATGCTGGGAAAAAAACCCAACAACAACAGAGAAGGCTGGGGACACTGAATAAGTCTATTTTAAAGGACTGCATGTTGGAATGTGCACATGAGCAAGCTAGGAAAATCACAGGGCACCTTCTGACGCTGAGAGAGTTGAGGACCTTGTAACTACAGGGGTAGTAGGTATCTGCTTCCAGTGAGTCATAAATCTGAAAATGCAAAGCTCTATCAGGTAATGGTGAACTCCCTAAGACAGCAAGCTTTTCTTCTTTTAGACAAGATCAAAGTATGCTATTATCTCTTTTTTAGAATACCCAAGATATTGTCCTCTGAGGAGACAAGAGACATCTGTTTTGTTAACTGCTGAATTTTTAGTACCTAGAACAGTGCCTACCAAACAGTAGGTGCTCAATAACTATGTGACAAATAAATCTAGTCATGTATAAAACACATTGTGAATTTCATACGCACAAAGTACTAAAACTTAAAGGGTGATCTCTCGCAAAAGTATTTCTAAATTGGTCTAATATTCCTTATTCAAGATAAAAACACTCAAATACCTCACTATAGAGCTACTGAATATATGAACACTCCTGGTGAAAGATCTATCTTGACTCCTATGCAAGGGAACACTGGTTACCCAAAGGATCTCAAAATGAAATAGTTCCACCTTTAAATCAATAGTTCCATCTTTAAATCATAAGTTTCATATTTCATGTGAAAGTAAATTCTCTTTTGTAATGTTCCACAATATTCTTTCTGATTATTTAAATTTTAATGGAAGTGGTTTAAATTGCCTGTCAAAGGACAGGTCCAGTTCTGGTAAACAATCTCTGCAATCAGATTCATGGCCATTAAATTTTGTAGGAAAAAATATTTCCATCAAAAACAAAATTAAATCTAGTAGTTGACCTTATTAATCACATTTCCCAAGTTCCTTTTCAGAGAAAAAACATCAAAACCACCACAACAAAGTTGAAATTATTGATTTACACTGGTATAAACTGCAGGTTTTATCCACATTAGACCTTTCCTCAGAGGCCTGCTATTAAGTTGCAAAAGCAGTGGCTGGCTTAGCCAATAAGGAGGGCTCAACCACAGGCGTGCCACACTCTCCGATGTACCTAAAATGACCACAGTGTCAATGTGTAAAATGTCCTTGTTGCCTTCGTAGCCATAAAATATGTCAAACTTCAACTAATCCTTTAAAATATATTAATTTACTTTCTAAATTCCACATTTTATAACTTGAAGAAAACATCCTTTTTAGCCATATATGGACTAACACTGCTACCTCAAACTTTCTGGGTTTTCTGTCTTGCTATTACATTGCTGTATTCTATGCTTCAGTCATACAATGTTGCCCATGTTTGTCAATTTATAAGACTTTATTTTTACTCTTTTAGAGACAGGTTCTTGCTATGTTGCCTAGTCTGGTCTTGAAACCCTGAGTTCAAGAGATCCTCCTGCCTCAGCCTCCAGAATAGCTGGAACTGTAGGCAGTGGCACTGTACACAGCAAGTATTTCTTAAACTCACAGGTCAGTATTAATAAAAGTAGAGAATTCAAAACTGATCATCAGATTGCTAGAAAAGGATAATGTGGATCCCTTAGCAACTCGAACTCCTGACTTCAGGTGATCTGTCCACCTTGGCCTCCCAAAGTCTGGGATTACAAGCATAAGTCACAATGCCCAGCCTAGAAATACTCTTTTACAAGCCTGGGCAATGTAGTGAGGCCTTGTATCTACACAAAAAACACAAAATAAAAAAAATTAACCAGGCGTAGTGGCATGTGCCTGTGGTCCCAGCTATTCCTGAGGCTGAGGTGGGAGGATCATTTGAGCTCAGGAGGTCGAGCTGTAGTGAGCTATGATCATGCCTCTGCACTCCAGTCTGGGCAACGGAGTAGGACCCTGTCTCAAAAAGAAAAAAAAAGTATCACATGGAAAAATGACATGAGTATATTATTTTAATTTCAGGAATAAAACTGGAGCCATAAAATGTAACAAGATAGATTTTAATTCAATTTTTATGCATCATGTATTTATTGAATTCTATATTCACTATGTTCTAAGTATAGTATGTCCTATAAAAATAGGTAAGAGGAACAGAGTTGTTTCAAATATAGCAATACCTAAGTATTGATATATGGAAGGACTAAATGATTCTTAATTTCTTCAACTTTATTCATTCATTCAAAAAGTTAACTGAGTAGTTAGTAAAAGTTAAGTGCTAAAAGTCAAACATGAGTAAAATAAAGTGTGGAGAACAACCATGTACAATACAGTGGGATTAATGCCACAACAAACCTTTAAAAGGTTCTAAGAAGTCCTTTATCTGCTGAGGCAGATCAGGATAGCTTTGCAAGGGGCGCTTGAACAAGGCCCTGAAAAACTGAGAGGCTATGGTTTCATAATCAGTAAAGCTTAACTGCCATACTAAATAGTTAGAATGTAATGCTACATAAAATGAAAATATTTCACTGATTATTAATTATACAGAAGATGTTTAGTTAGGAGAACTGTCATTTTTACCTTTAGTGATCTTATACTATTAGAATCCTAGAAATTCCATTTAAACATTTTTTATGTTTTAATGACACTATTAAACAGGTAAGAACTACATTTACTGACTAGCAACAACAGGGAGTTTGAATAAATAGTTTTACCACCTAGCAACCATATCAAGTAACTAGTTATTATACAACTGTTTTCAGGACACTCTAAAAATAGATATAAATACCAATTCTGGAACTAGAACAATAATAAAAATAATAACAAGCATTACCAGAAGCTGTGATTTTCGTCTCTGATAAAACAGAAATTTTATTTTAAGTTAGAATGTGTACATTATAGTCTCTGGATTTTAGCCAAATATTATAGAATGGGGGGAAAACATCATATAAACAGATGCTACTGCTATACTAGGAGTTTTCTTGTGGTAAATTATTAAATAAAAAGTTTACTAAAAAGTCCAGAGTAGACCAACATAAAAGTGAGAATTCTGAAATTCATTATCTGTAACTTTGCCATACATAATTATTAACAATATTCTTCACAATGACTGCCTCTTCAAAAGAAAAACTAAAATGACTTATTTGACATTCTGCACATTAAATATATATCTAATTTTGAATATTGTCTTCAATCAGTTGTTCAGATTTGTAGATATAGTTTGCAACAGACAAGATAAGAAACTATTCTGCCAGATATTAGTAGTCAAATCTTATTCATCATTACTTACATTTCTGTGTTTAAATTACTAAATCCATTAATGTTTTATTGTAAGATCTATAGTTGTCTTTGGCACATTTTCTTCAATCTTGGTTTTTTCCAAAGTCTGAAAACCCATCTGGAAAACTAGAAAGCCACAGACTTGTGGAGACTTTTTGGTTTATGTAATTCAGAATGTTCAGAGTGAAAATTTTAAGTCAACTTTGAGTCAAAATTTCAACTCTTTGCCAATTTGCTTAATTTTTATTTTTTATTATTTGCAAGCTAACTCTCCATTAAATAGTGTTTGTTTCAGTAACATAGATGGGTTAAAGTAATTGACATAGTATATAGGTTATACCATAAATATGTACATGAAATAATTTATTGACATAATAAATTGTGTGGTTTTTATTTCTTCATAGACAAATTCTAGGCAATCAAAAATTCCATTATATTTTTCTAACATGTCAAAATTGAGTTTATAATTTTTCTATCCACTCAATTGCTTACTCCTATATTGGAAAGTATATTTTATCCTACAAAGAATTTTACCTTTTATTTTCTTGCTCTCTAAACCTAATCATTAGATAGATCCTATTAGGTCTACATTCAGACACTCCTTTCTTTTTATCTCTTATACTTTGTAAACCACCCTTCCCAACCACTTTCATTGTCTCCAGGTCACTTTGCCTCTCTACATCCAGACACCTTCAGTGTCAATCAGGAGACAGACCTCCCAGTGACTGCAACTTTGTCTGTAGCCCCCGTGTACATAATTGGAAGAATGTTTTGACGCAGCCTAAGGCACCAAAGAAACAACAGTCTACATTCAGACATACTGATTCTTTTTTTCTTCTGCCATCAATCTCCAAATAAACATCACCAGATTTTTGTTGTTGTTGTTGTCAAAATTGATTATTAACCTTGTTTTTATTTGTCTTAGATTTACATAAGGAGCTTTTGGAGACATGTGTTCCTATATACCAGTTCTGAATACTATAAATCTGTCATTCTTGGGTAGGCCTGGAATGGAATGTTTCTTATTAAACATTATGAATTTCCTTGTTTCTTTGTGTATAAGATGATCTTCCTTTTATCACCAAATATTCAAATTCTACTATCCCCAAAACCATGTGTAAAATGCTAAACACTGTAATTTCTATTAAGTCTCCTATTATAAATCTCTTCTTCCCCTAACTTGGAAAGCACCTCTTGGTCCTCTGAAATTCTACCTTACTTGATAGAAAGCAAACATCTCATATGGACTGTATCTATGCACCAAATGCCTTATCTCTTTTTTTTCACTACACCTTTTTTTCTCTCTCTTAATACAAGCTCTGCCCTCTTTTATCTCTGGATTGCCTAAAGTCCCTTACAGTTTGAAGATGCTAAATATTCATTGTATGGGTGAATTTATCTCACGAAGAGCAATGTGTTGCTGGCAAAAATTTCTCCAGCTGAGGTAAATAATATATCTTAGACTACATTTTGATCAATTTCAACATTTTGATTAAGTAATAAATAGTGTGCTCCTTGATGCCTTATAATTCATGCACTACAGCCAGAGTGTTGGCATTTTATCAACCAGAATATTAGATGCTTATCCCTCTACTTTGAGAAGGGTATGGCATTTCGATGAAGAATAGTCTTCTCTCTTTATTATTTTCCCCATCTTTCTGCACCTTCCCCCACATACCCAGAAAACACTGCAGAAAATAACTGTCTTTGTTACTGATTGATCTGAAAGCAAAAAAGATTCAGGGACCAGTGCTGAGGAATAATTATATTATGTTCAGGTAAGAAAAGATGATTCCATCTGGCAGTGATCTGTCCACACTGCCAACTGAAAGGAAACCTGGCACACTGGTCAGCAGATTCATCCTGTTTATGTCTTTCTAGAACTGAATGATTTCTTTTCTTTCTTTCTTCCTTTTTTTTTTTTTTTTTTTTGTATTGGAATCTCTGAGGTAGCTATAAGTTCTCAGTCCCTGAGTTTAGAACTTCTCAACGTGAACCCCAAAGATTACAGTCCTCATTGACGACAAGGCAATGTTAAGGAAAATTGTTGATTTCTAAACACTGCAAATGTATCATTGCTTCTCAATCATGATATCTCTCTACTTGTTCACAGAGGGACCTTTCTGTCTTACTTTGACAATTTCTAATGTCTCTGCCCCCTGCCTTTGGATCGCAGAATATTTGGGGGGAAGACTTTTCTCCATTGACTGTGACTCTCCACTGATTGTGGAGAAATGCATCTTTTTCCCATGTAACTCTGCATTTGGAAAGCTATACTTTAAAAGAAATATATAATTTTTACAATTATTATTTTGTCCACCATCATACAATTTACTAAGAGGTCAATTGAAGGTGTGAGGGAAGAGTTTAAATAGGCATCCTAGGGAATTAAACAAACATCCTAGAGAAAGTCTTGGAGGTAATTGATATGGGGTAAAATTGAGCACCTGCTATCCATAACCTGGGCTTTATCAAGTAGGTTGAAGTACAGAAAAAGCTACTGCCATGTTATATCTAAAACTAATCTGGTAGTTCTGTAGTTCTGGAGAATATTTGCTAATTCAACAGGAGAAATTTATGGAATGTTAATATAACTTCATTCAAACCCTCTAAGTATACCTATATGTTGTATTTCTATATTTAGATATAAAATGAATAAAATGTTAAAAACAGTCCCCACCAAAAAAAAAAAAAAAAAACAAAAACAAAAAACCTCTCTTTGATTTTTAGTGGATAACATCTTATTTCCAAGGGTATCGTTCACATTTTTAAAATCAGGGTTATATTATGCAGCCTCTGTTTTGATGATGTATATGTAAGTATAACCATCAATATTTTACTTGTAGATAGAATACACATTTCCTTAAATATTATCTTAAAGAATAGATTGTAATTACATAAGTTTAACTCATTTGGAACAGATTTTAAAACCTCTCTCTACTCATAAAATAATATGAAGCAAGAGCAAAAAGCAAAAATGATTGTGCCCATTGTCTTCATAATAATATTTTAAGGTCTACTTATATAATCAAGTAATGTCCAGAAAACAAATATATTGAACACTCAGGACATGCACAGTCTTTCAGGACATCCATGGCAGATTTTCTGAAACTGTTTAGCATAATTATGCTACCAAAAAGTAAGCAATTTGCTTTAACTCAGGACATGCACAGTCCTTCAGGACATCCATGACAGATTTTCTGAAACTACTTAACATAATTATGCTACCAAAAAGTAAGCAATTCGCTTTAACTTTTTGGGGGGAGAAAAAGAAATAACATTGTTATGAACTGAACGTTTGCCCCCTCCCCACATTCCTACATTGAAATGCTAACCCTTTACTATTTAAAAAATAATGCATTCTAAAATTCAAATACAGTATTGAATACATTTAAAGGTATACATTTTGCTTTTATGCAGGCTTTACCCCGTTAAGTTTTGATTATATACATTTTTATTTGATAAAAAACTAAATCAACCAATATTTATTAAATCACATTGTATGTATATAAAATGCCTGCAGTTTTGTAATAGAGCTAAAAGTGTAAGCAAATTAGATATGATCTTTATACTGATGGAATTTATGCACAAGTCAGGGGACCAGACAATAAACATAATGATAAATTTTTAAAACAGCATTAACGTAACCAAAAAAATAATACTGTGTGTTAGAAAATGTCAAGTTTATTTTAGCCAGGATCATAAGGAAAGACTGTTTGAGGAAATGTCATTAAAGTGAATACCTAAAAAGAAAGTGGTCAAAGAATAAACTTATGGTAATAGTTGTACTTTTCTGAAAAACCTGTAATTACTGGCTTAACCATTTACCTGAATGAGATTTAGAGATGGTGTGACTTGGGACTAACAAGGAAATAGCTATCAGAGAATGGAAGGTATGAGAACTTGTAAAATACTCAAAGATAAAACAAATGATAAGTTTTCTAGAAACCTGTTCCAAGGCAATTGAGATGTAACATGAATTTGGAGGGAATCAATATCTAGAATAATTTGAATACACTGGTAAATACATTACTATATCAAAAAGATGCCTCAAATCACTTTCTGAAAAAAAGCATGGATTTCTCAAAAGAGTAGTTATCAAACTTGAACAAGTATAGAATTACAGATCAAGCATATTAAAATGTATATTCCTGGGTCCCACTACCAGTGTTACTGATTAAGTAGGTCCAAGCATTCCACAAATACAGATTTTAAGGTCTACTTATATAATCAAGTAATGTCCAGAAAACAAATATATTGAACACTCAGGACATGCACAGTCTTTCAGGACATCCATGGCAGATTTTCTAGAAACCTGTTTCTTTTAGGACAAATGGTTGAGGAAAAGGGAATTTGTGGCACCTTTGATGTATCAGCAAGTGATTAAGGACAGTTTTGCTGTCCCATGGAGTTGCCATTGGTTGGAGTTCCTACATCTTTAGAATGTGTTGTTCTCCTTCAGGCAGTGATGCCCCAAATCCATTAATAGACAAAAAAACAGTCCTTATTGCAAGCACACATACTTTGTCTTCCTTTCTCTCAATTAAATTGGAATTAAGCAGCATTTAATAAGCTGGTAATTTTCAGTGATGAAATATACAGCCTATGGTTTGGTACATGAATGGAGAAAAGAATAGGATTAATACAAAGAGAACAGCGAGTTTGGCACTCCGATGGTGGTCTTCGGCACCGTCATCATCTCTCTTGTTGTCACCTATACTCCACCAATGATGAAACTAATGTGCTTTTTGTTGCTCCCTTCAGCCAGGAGCTGTGTCTTACTAAGAAGGGCCCCAGCTTTTTCTGCCAGCTCTGCAGTTTACGTCCTAGATCATTTTTCCCTTTTTCCCCTGGGGACACAACCACTAGTTTGTGACCAGAACCTCTCTTGACCTGTGACAGACTGGGATTAACATAAAGGAGTGGAACTATACAAAAGAGAGAAAGAGATAAAGACGTCGCCTCCTCTCCTCAACTCCCAGGTCTATCTCCCATCTGCATTTTCTTTTTCTTCCCTACTCTTGCCAGATTTCCAGATTCTGGGATTACAAATAGAAGCTTTTAGCTCCTGTTTAATTCCTTAGTTACCCACTCTCATTTGCCCTTCTTCAGGATCCCTCTTCAACTTTTTCCACCATGTCTTGTACCTCCCTCTGCTCAACAACCCCACTCCTTTCTAACTCCCAAGTTCAACCATCTTCCTAACAAGGAAGGACATGAGGCGTTGAATATCAGGATGAAACTGCATTGCGCTCTAGGAAGGAAGACAGGAGTGTCTCTGGGCTGAGACTGCTGTCTTTTTCCCACTGTCCTTTCTCCAAATGAAACATTAGGGTGGGTCTGCTGCAGGTGGATATCTCAACTTTTAGTGTGCAGTTGTACTTTTTTGTTAAGCTATAATATGTATTTTTTGTAAATATATAAATAGTGAGTGTCATTAAAATAGATTACCCCCTCAAAAAATACATTGCAAAGAACCACCGTGTGTGTGTGTGTGTGTGTGTGTGTGTGTGTGTGTGTGTGTGTATTTCACTGACATTAGTAGGAAAACTTATTTTTCCATTCACACAATGTACCCAGATCAAAACTTCGATTCAAAAGCATGCACACATAAAATATAAGGGAAGTTTGCTTATCTGTGCATTTAAGTTGCCAAGCTGAATTGAGCAATGAACTGATTTAGAAAAAGCGGAGAGTGCACTGATGTTTATTTTTATTGGAAGAAGACTATCAGGTTGCACAATTTAATATATGTTCTCTAATCAGTTACTGTTTTCACATATATTTTCCTTAATCAGCTATATAGTATCACCTGGTTTCCATTCTGCTAAATATGGCTTTAAATATGTCACAGATGTGTTAGAATTGCCAATGAAAAATTACACTTACTGTTTAACTTGCTTTTCAATCTGAAATATGCCATGGCTGAAGTAGATTACAAATATTTTGGAAGACAGCCTTCATGCTCTACTTCTTGACCAGATATATGTGGTATTTTATTTTCTGATATTTAGCACACACTTTCTATTTCATGTTCTCTAATGATAGTAGCTGATTGCCTGATGAGAGTAACACTAGCATCACTGAGAAAAAAAATAGCTAGACAACTTTAACTGGGTTCATATGAATTCCAACAAGATAAACGGACATTCACTTAACAGATCTACCAGTTTATATGGTTGAAATGCTTCAAAGGTACTCTCTCCCACAGGAGGACACTTCTAAATTATGTCTAGCAAGAGATACCTGTAGTGACCTTTATAACAGACTTTAAAAAATACATTCAAATTAAATGCTCATAAATATTTCATGGAAATCATTCTGGGCTTTTATCCTTCCAATGAGTAACACTCAGGTCTTGCTAAAAAGAAGGGATCTGGACTTTTGAATACCTGATTAGGACAGAATAGACATATAAAATATCCATGTTGAATGAATATGCACTTTTTTGGCTCTTTCCAACCAGAGAGAGAACAAGAGAGAGTAGGTTGAATTTTATGGGGAAAAGTATGTGCAATTATCTAAACCACTGTTGCATATGTTCCATGATATTACACATACTTAAACGATCTGTATTTAAAAAGCAAACAAGAATAAGAAGTAGACAAGTAAATAAATAGTTTTAAAATGACTTTCGAAGAGTGTTTCAGGTATATTTTATTTGCTGTTTGAATAAAAGTCATGTTTCCCTTTATTTTCAAATGTTATTTTTGGCAAAAATACCCTGTGTTGAATTACTTACTTTATGCACAGAGAAGAAACAACATGTGATTGGGCGAGAGACTGAATCTTGATTTCTTGATGCTATATGTTGTTTTTACATTGTCGTTTGTTTTATTTAGCTTTCTATTAATAATTGATGATAAAAGAAAAGCTGTTATTTTACTCCTTCTCTAAAAGCAAGCTACCCTCTTTTGTTCATAATAACTAAGCAAGACAAATCCCAAGTTTCCATTTCTAAGATTTTGATTACTCTTACTATTTCATCAATATAAATTGCAGTATGAACTATGCAAAATGTGCATTCTAATGTTGCATGTACTGTACATCTACTTAAATCTTTTTGATTCCTTTTTTCTATGTAGCAATATAAAGTTTTTTACCAACTGAAATTTTGAAATCACTAAGTTGTTTGTAGTGTTCGAACATTGTATGTATGTGTGCACACACACACCTATGAACAATCAATAGCACTGCATTTCTCACTATATGTTTACAAATTTATGAAATTAATTGGGCAGTCTGCTTTTTTCAATCAACATTGAACTATCCTTCTACTTATTAGTAATATAACATATGTGAATATGGTTTATGCATTTTAACTACAGTATCTTATTATCTTATACATTGGATCTTATTTTCAAACTGTGTACTGGTAAACATGTATGGATATTCTCCTGTAGTGCACATCAAGAATCAAATTTCTGAGCATTTGCAGGTGGGTTCCAGTAGTCTCAGCTATTCCAGAGGCTAAGGCTGGAGGATCAGTTGATCCCCGAAGTTCAAGGCTGTAGTGTGCCATAATCACAACTGTGAATGGCCCCTCCATTCCAGTCTGGGCAATACAGCAAGACCGCATCTCAATCAAAAAAAGAGAATCCTTTGCAGTAAACGTTGCTGACTGGCCGTCTCATGTGTTTGTACAGATTCGCACTCCCACTACCTGTTTCCAAGTTCATTTTTCTCCCACCTCCTCTCCACTTGTTATATTAACAGATGGCAGCAATTTTTTACACAATAAAGAAGTAAAGCAGATCAATATACTATAATAACTTGGGAAGATGCCCAGAACATACTTTATTCTGGAGGAAAAAAAACAAGAGCAAATGTCAAATTGGAAGGTTCGGTATGACCTAATTTTGGTTGAAATATACAATAAGCATGTGTAATAACAAATTACAGGATCTGAGCTGATGCATATCAAATAGCTTGAATCATTTATAATCATTACCTCAGGAGCATGAACTTGAAGTACAAGAATAAAAAACTAACCTTTTACTTGTGATACTTTGTATTACTTAAAATCATTATAAACAGCAAGAAATACTTAGTAATTACAAAGTAATTAATTGTTGTCACTTAAAAAATATAAAGACAGTGGAAAGAGCATTCTAATATCATTGTATATAAAATATTTCAAGGGATGGCTCGGTTATTTCAAGAATAATCATGCTTCTAAGACAGTAGTGAGAGCCAAAATGTACAGCCATATAAGTTGTGCAATACACAATTCTAGGAACACCATCCACACAAGTTACTCTTTAAATGGCATCTCCTAGAGTTGTACAGTGCATAACCAGGCTAGTGGTAGGTAATAGTGCTGTTAAGAGATGCTTCAACTAATAGCAAAGATTTTAGAATGCTTAAAATTATTTTTTTGCTACAGATCAAAATTGTCAAATAACAGTCTTGGAACTGGAAGTTCTTAGATGCCAGCTCTTACCTCAGACTGGATGAAAACCAGGATAATAGTCCTGCAAAAATTAGGTCACCACATGGCGTTCAGATGCTCAGTTGGGCATCCCTCAGGTTCTTATCCTGGCTGTATATTCACTGGCGACTCAATTCCAAGGCCCTGGATTTCTGGGCAGCTACTGTCTGCTAATCTGCTATGATTAAGGTTTTACATCAGGTTCTATAGAGATTAAATTCAAATTGCATGTAGCCTTTGCAAAGTTTTTGCTATATAGATAGGCTATTGGCCATGCTGTTGTGCCCAGAGAGGCATCTGCACTTAGATTTCCTATAGAGTTGCCAGGTATTTTCAGATATGCCTCATCAAAAAACAAAACAAAACAAAACAAAAGAACCCACTAAATTTTGATTGAAATAATTGTGTTTTACGTTTGGAATTTATTAACTACTTTGTTAATGGAGACTACCTAATAAAGTAGTAGCATTAGTTTCAAAGCAAAGATTAAAACACATGAATGCAAAGTATTAACAAGCATAGAATATATTTTTTAACATAAAAAATACTTTTCTGTCTGAAATAACCAATATCCTTTCTTTGTCTTTAAAGGTGGTCATGCAGAATTTTTGACACAGGTTGTTTTATTAGTATTAGCTTCTAGAAATTCTTCATTCACTATACAATCTTAAGAAGAACATACTAAAATGGATAATTGGCTAGACATGGTGGCTCATACATGTAATACCAGCACTTTGGGAGTCTGAGGCAGGCAGGTAGCTTGAGGCCAGGAGCTCAAGACCAGCCTGGCCAACATGGTGAAACCTCATCTCTAAAAAAATACAAAAATTAGCTGGTGGTTACACGCCTGTAGTCCCAGCTACACGAGAGGCTGAGTTAGGAGAGTTGCTTGAATCTGGGATGCAAAGGCTGCAGTGAGCTGAGATGGCACCACTGCACTCCAGCCTAGGCAACAGAGAGAGACACTGTCTCAAAAACAAATTTTTTAAAAAAGTATAATTATGGAATTTGCTTTGATAAATGTATATGTGTGTCATATTAATCTTGAGCATCATAATTCTTGGTGATTTTTGGACCTTGAGTGATTTCATCAATATAATCCTAAAACAAAATGGTATGCCATGAATTTTCATTTTAATTAAAATATTTATTAACATTGGACTTAGTTTTAGCAGGAACAATCAGTGAATATTTAACTATTGCCATTGACACATGCATATAGTCATAATACATATGGATTTGATAAAGGGAGAATAAAGGAAACACAACTTGTGCCTTTGTTATATAAATTTTATTTGCAAAATTAAAACAATGCTATTTATCAGCCTCATACTGATCACAGGTGGCTGGAAATTTCTTCATAACAAATTTATGCTATTAATAATACATGGCAGTTTTCTAGGGAAAGCTATTATCAAAAAGGTGGAAATGCAACTTTAAGCTAATTTCTTAAATAATAAATTCAAAATTTAAAAGATGCAATAATTTCCAGCACTATTAGCCATCATCATTGTCACTGTTTCTATGGCAATGGGGGCATAATATCAGGTTGTGTATATAAATTAAACGTAGTGTGACTGTGTATATATTCAAAACACGATAATCAGTTTCACTGTTTACACAATTGTTTTAAGTTTAAAATTGTTCAAAATAAAGTTTAAATATATCTAATAGATTTATACATGTAATATACCTCCTAATAGTTAGTAGTATTTTAAACATCCTCATTTCAATTTGGTTATGTAATTTTTAAGATTAAACTTCTCTTAATCACTTACAATGTATGAAATACTGAAACACTGCCTTATGCATTAATACGCATTCACCTGACATTTGAGAACTTTTTCTTTTGCAAAGTTTACTAAGAAAAAAACAATTTAGCTGTCCTTGACTGATAGAAGTAGAAGTAGACTTTTTATAGTAGAATGCATGATGAAAGGAAGAATGGTATTTGACAGTGAGAAAAAAAGAAGGTGGACTGAGAGTGACATAGAACCTAATCTTATCAAAAAATAGGGAGTTGGTCTTAAATTTGACATCAGGGGGATTTGGTATGATGTGGAGAGGAAGTCAAAGCCACTGAAGTGACATTAGGTGATAAAACGTGGGAAAAGGAAATGCTCTCCTTCAAGTCATGCAAATAATTTTTTAACGGTTCATTACGCTGGCTTTCACCCTTCCCAGAAGAGTCTCTATTACTGCCCCACCCTATCTGATCTTGCCATTACGATCTGTTGGTAATTTTCCACAGTACTACATTCCAAAATATACACATACGTCTGCATTTGACACCCTTAGAATTCTCCCAAGAAAGGCAGATTCCCACGCAAAAAAAAAATTAGAAGAAATCAAAAGAAAGCTTAGCCAATTCCTCACATAACCTGTTGCCTGGTTTTTGTTAGACCTGCCCACATAAACCTTAGGTCTTGGGAAGAAGGAAAGTTGCTCATTGTCATGGATCGAGTACTCGTAGTTTGTGCATGTGGCATGTTTCTCCATGATTGAGAAAGGTTACATTTATTTGGAAAAAGGGATACTGAAGTGAACCGCAGTTCATTTGGCTTCCTGATTGCTCTCAGCTTGTGTACTGCGTAGTAGTCCAATTTCCCTTCATTAGGTCAATTAATCTTCTTATAACACCAATATAAATGGTTCTTTGTTAAAGTCTCAAGAGTGGTGTGCTAATGTGTTTCCTGCTTTGCAGTTCTAATTCACTTAAAACAGAGATAAATATTTATATTGTAAATGAGATTTCTGGTGTATTATCCTTATCTTTTTTCTTTTTTTAAAATATATATTTCATTGTGTTTTAGGTTTTGGTGTACATGTAAAGAACATGCAAGATTGTTGCCTAGGTACATACATGGCAATGCGGTTTGCTGCCTTCCTCCCCATCGTCTATGTCTAACATTTCTTCCCATGTTATCCCTTCCCAACTCCCCACCCCCCACTGTCCCTCCCCTAGTACCCCTCACTGTCCCTCCCCTAGTACCCCTCACTGTCCCTCCCCTAGTTTCCCCAACACAGACCCCAGTGTGTGATCTCATTTAAGAGTGAGAACATGTGGTGTTTGATTTTCTGTTCTTGTGTCAGTTTGCTGAGAATTATGATTTCTAGGTTCATCCATGTTGCTACAAAGGACATGAACTCATCGTTTTTTTATGGCTGCATAGTATTCCATGCTGTATGTGTGCCACATTATCCCTGTCCAGTCTATCATCGATAGGCATTTGGGTTGGTTCCAAGTCTTTGCTATTGTAAACAGTGCTGCAATGAACATTTGTGTGCATGTGTCCTTATAATAGAACACTTTACAATCCTTTGGATATATACGCAGTAATGGGATTGCTGGGTCAAATGGAATTTCTATTTCTAGGTCCTTGAGGAATTGCCACACTGTCTTCCACAATGGTTGAGCTAATTTACACTCCCACCAACAGTGTAAAAGCGTTCCTATTTCTCCACATCCTCTCTGGCATCTGTTGTCTCCAGATTTTTAAATGATCGCCATTCTAACTGGCATGAGACTTGTGAAAATCAAAAAAATTTTTTTAAAGAAACAAGTCTCTTTATTCCCTCAAGTGACTGAGTGAAAAGAGGAGGATTCTAAGCGCAATGAGCAGGCCAAAGCCTGGAGTGAATCATCTGCATCTCTAGCCTTGAAGATCATAGAACCAAGGAGAAAAGTAGCAGGGCTATAGAGAGCAAAGAATGTGAAGAAGCAATTAGGAATGGCAGCCTCTTCAATTTCTTTAAGGGGAATTGACCAATTGACCATCTTGAGCAGCTAGGTAGGCACATAGAGAAAGCATTAGAGCACTGCCAAGGGTGGCATCTGTATAACCAGTTTAGGTTTCCTGACTGTCCCCCATTGGAAAGAGTGAGACAGCCAATCCCTCAGGCCTTTCCTCTAATATTTCCAGCAGAAAACAAGAGAGAGAATTGTGGGAAACCTCAGAACCAGCCCTGTCTCCCCAGTCACCTCAACAACTAAAGCACTCATCTCATTACCGAATTTATGGAATTTCATTCTGCTGCTGAGGAAAAGAAGAGAACAAATAAAGAGAAAAAAAGAAGACACTAACATTCAGAGAAGACACAGAGAGCTAATAAAATTGCCCATATTACTTACTCAGGTGATACTGCATATTACACTAACAGTGATCACTTAGTTCCCAAGTGTCCCATAGCGTATGCACTCAAAACTGCTTTAAAATATTTATTTACTTTAAATCCAGTTATCCATATTTCCAATTTGATGTGCCATATATTTAAGAGTGCATTTAAATATTCTATTAAAATGGATTCATTGTCAAATAACACAGAATCCGCCAAAGTAATAGCTAACATTTTAGCACTAAGCCTTCATCACAGCTACGTCAAACCTCTGATACCCTCTTCATTTCTTTCCAATTCTGGCAGCTGTAACCATAGCAACGTACACTGAAACCTTTCAAGCAGAACAGGACTGACAATCAGACTAACAGCACAAATACCTGAGCTGAGAAAAGAGAGGGACGACCCAAGTAGGTAGCTGTTGAAATTAAAAGCTAATGACAAGAAAACAGCTGGAAACACGCACAAGCTCACATTGCTGCCTCCTTCAAGCATATGAATGGTATGTAGAGCCCAATTTGATTTATGTTGTATTAGTGACACTACTGCCAATGAATACTTTATTAACCATCATCTCAGCAAACAAGTGAAGCGAAAACTTCAAAAAAATAAAAAAATAATATGTTGTTATAAAGAAAATTTAAGGGCTCCATCTGTTTGCCAAGAATTTTAGCCATGTTTTCTGCCCATCCGTGTAGTGAGAGACAGGAAAGTGAACTCCATTTACTGAATCTTTTTAACATGTATACACATGTCCGTAAACTGCAAAGAATTATCTGCTATTGAGAAAAGACTCCTATTAGCCAATTAGAGTAATTACATGGATTAAGATTTCTTGTTTTTGGTGGTTTCTTTTTTTAAAAATCCCTAATTCTTTCTTGCCGAGGAAAGGAAGGGCTAAACAGCTAATATGGCCAGAGAATTAAATGGGGCAAAGTAGGACATTTTCATTTTCAGATTCCAAAATGTAATTCAAATTTTATGCTTACCTCAACATAAGAACATTTGATGATTTCTGTGCAAGTAAGATGTAAAGGGTGACATTTTCCCAAGACTTCAATAACAGTAGCTTCTATCTCCCCTAAAACAGCATTTGGTCTCAGAAAATTGCTATTAATGGTGCAGGTGTTTGTTGCCAGTATCCATCATATTCACTCCCAAGTAATCCATATTAATTCACCAGCTTCATTAGCAGCAGCCTTTTCTTCCAAATGACAATGAAAATAAATACAATTTCAAACAGATGTGCTGGTTTTCTATGAATGAGAAAGAGGATAAAGAAGCTGACACTGGCTGGAAAACGAAAGATAGGACTCCATCCCTTAAATGCATATGGTGTGGATTTCTGGAGCATGTTCTAAGCTGGGTCCACATACATGTCTCTCTCTGTGTCAAGAGGAAGTCTGCCCATGTCCAAGTAGTAGCTGACAAGCACCACTGAAGCCTATCAAGCAGACTATTTCTGCAACATAAGGCAATGATGGGCATTATTACGATTAAGAATAGTGACCTGCAATGCCACTGAAAACAGCTGAGCCAGATTCAGTTTACACTATTACAGATGGTAATGCTTCCTTAGCCCTTCGAAAAATCTAAATAATAAATGGCTAAACATATTTCTAAGTATATCTACGTGTATGCGTATTTAGTATACACTTCATCCAGAAGTCACATTTCTGGGTGCCTCATTTACCCGTGATATAACCAAGAACTAGGGAGTCAGAAAATAAAGGCCTGTCTCCTTACAATTATTTCAAGTATAATTTTAACAAGCAGTGTTCAATTCAATTCAACAAATATCCGTGTTAGACTCTTGACCCATACTTGTAAGGGCAGGGAAGGGCCTGGACCTAGTTTTCCACAGCTGCCAGGCTGTCTTTCCAAAGTAAGGAAAAACCTTTCTGTTAGCTTTGGCCTGCAAGGCTTTGTCTGCTAATTAACAGGCCCTCCATTCCATCGAGGTCAATTCCTTGGTGAGGCAGAAGCTGGTTGTTAGCAGTCATCCCCTCTAAAAATCCCCTCAAAGAGCTGGCTCTCTAAAAAAAATACTATCTTCTGCAAAGGCCTATATTTAGGGAAAGATGTAAAGCCTCTGTTTGTAGTAAGCATTCTAAGTTAGAAATGATGACTCTGCCAATAATTTTCTGTTACATGAGGAGGGATATTAGAAGTCATCTAGTACACTCGCTGCATTTTATAGATGATTAATGATGGCCAGGTGTGGCTATTTTATTGGATGGTGAAAATATGGAATATTCCCATTATTGCAGAAGTCAACAGTGGCCTATGGCCTTCTTCAAATTCTCAAAAAGATGCAGACGATTAAAAGAAATCTCTTAAGAAATGAAGGGACTTTAATTTCTTGAACACCAAACTGATTATGTTGCTTCCCAGGCAAAACCCCTTTTTGACTCTCGTAGCCTCTAGGATAGAAGCCAAACTCTTTGGGATGGATTATAAGGCCTGCAAAGCTGATCCTTACCAATATTTCTCGCCTCTCCTCCTTGCCACCACCCCTACCCCTCACCCTCTATGCTCCAGCCACACTGTTCTTTTGGGGAAGTGGCTATCAACTTTGGTTGCACCTCAAAATCACCTGGCACAGTCTGAAATACCCTGATGTACCTCAGACCAAAAGATTCTGATTAAATTGATTTCATTTTAGGCCCAGGCTTTGGTGTTTCCTATAAAGTGTCCTGGGTGATTTTAACATGTCAATAAAGTTGAGAACCTCTGAATTAGGTGAGCTCAGAGCTCCTTTGTGGAACTGACATCTCTTTCCATGGTGGTGGTAGGGGCTGTTAGTGCAGATACATTTGAATATAACTTTAAATGATAGATAGAACTTTCATAGGTATAAATAAGGAGTAACAAGCATAGAAAGTCAGGTCTGTTGGTCCAGCTGAGCAGGAAGCAATGCAGATATTCTTCTTTCTTTTCTTGCGTGAACTGATTTGGATGGATGATAAGCATATGGTTCAGAGTTTATATTTTTATCCATTTCTATTTACATTTGGTCCATTGAATATTATAACTGCCCCCAATATCTACAAACACAGATACTTGTCATAATTGGATGAGCATATATTCCTTTAGATTTGGAAACAAGTTCAATGTGCCTTCATTCTAGAAATTCAGGAGTCAACTCCAAGACAACAAAGCTGATAGTAAATACAGCTTATCCTCATATAAATACAAGCATCTTTACATTCATCAGAAAGCATGCAGTGGTAATAGTAGTGAAGTGAGGAATTTATTAATGTTCATGTGTATTTTTATATAGGGAGATATGTTTACATAATACAAGACATTTAGTGGTTAATTTCTATGATTTCCCTGACAAACTACTTGGAATCTAAAGTAGATACTCAACCGTTTAGTATCATTACCATTTAAACACAGGATATGTTTCAGCCTTGAAGTAGAAGGAATAAAAAGTCAAAATATTTGTACTATACATTCATGGTAATGTAATTAGAATATAAAGGCCCCAAAAGACCAGGATTCTGTAGGTATGGTTTATAAAAGACTCAATTACATACCTATGGGATGCTATCTTACAAAGCTTGTGACATTTGATGAGGCTAAGTGTGAAATGCCAGAATAAACATTTGAAAGTAAAATGCCCAATCAATTTATTCATTTGCTCAACAAACAATTGTGGCACAACAGAAAGTTGAGTAAACCACATCCTTAGTTCACAGTGCTTGCATGTCAAATGGAAGCAACAATGAAGTGGTTAATTACACAGTGTGGTAAATGCTAAGTTTGGTAAAAGGACAGGATATCCTGAGAACACAGACCAGAGTAGTTAACCAGGACTACGGGAGAGAAAGATTTCCTGGAGTGGCATTTAAGTTGCGACCTATAAGTCTATAGGTACTTATGAATACTATACACTATAAGTATTCATGGTGTATGCGTGTGTGTGTGTGTGTGTGTGCCCCAAGTTGTTTAGAAAACATAACTCATTCTAGAAACCAAAAGTTCAGTCAACTTAGGGTGTGAGGTATAAGTGTGAGGCATGGCTATGGAGAAAGTGAAATCGTAGGCTAGGATAAATCTTGAGGCTGTTACAAGCATTTGATCACAAGATCCTGGTTATTTGCTGGAAGCTTTGAAAAAAAAAATAAAACTGAATTCAGTCAGACTGGATGTATACACAGGACATAGCCTCGGAATAACTGGTTTGAAACTAGTATCCTTTCAGAGCTGTTCTCGCACAACCACTCCGTTGTTTCATTTCACTATATGAATACCACTGTGTGGAAGTCATCTCCATGGGATGAATTATGAAAGTAGATTAATATAATTCCCTTGAGGGCCCTCAGACCCTACCCAGCTCTTGTTTCACATATGTCCTTTAAAAAGCCAAATAAAGGTTCACTCGCCCTGACCTTGGCAGATAGAAGGAAGCCCACAGAGGAGTGCCATCAAATAGATTACTAATGTACAAGACACTTTGCCTCAGACCTCATGGAAATTCCAACAACATCAAGTGGTGTTGGTAATAGGGAGATATGTATGACTGGGATGGGATCCACTATGGCTAGTAGAATAAAGTGGCTAATTGAACTCACGGATGTCATGGTGCTGGCTTCTTTGCAGAGAAATTGCTCAGAGATAGGGTGAGATTTCATGATGTCTGTAAAGAGTTTTTGAGTTGCTTATACTCAAGGTGTAATAAAAATGCAAGGTAGTTTTTTAATGAGCACTGAAACGCTTCTGAGAATACCACAGGGTTAACAAGTTCACAGAAATTTTGAACAGTAATGACAAAATGCTTGATCTTTTTTTTTTTTCATTTTCAACATCTATGCTAGAGAGAAAAAGAAGCATAACTGAATAAACCCTAGAATTAAGATCTCTTTTGAATGACAATCTCTTTAGTTCTACACAGTTAAGAGAACCCCTATGGGGTTAATAGAAGACTTGGCCTCCTCAGCAGTTACATATTCCATTTAAAACTGTGGGTAACAAATCATTACCAGATCTTCTGGGACATCATTTTTATTGCCTTTGGAACCTGTTTTTAGAAGCAGAGCATTTTCTTGATACTCCACAGGAAGTAGGATACTTCTAGACCCTGCCGAAATCCGGTATGACTGTCATACCCAGGAGCTCACAATGTCACTCCAAGCAACAAGCCAATCATAGACTCTTAGCACTAAAAGGGACATTGAAAGTAATCTACTAAAACTTCTATTATTATGCAGATAGAAACATGAGCTCTAGCAGCTTACTCAAAGTCATGGGGTTAGCTCCATAGCCAGAACTGGAACCTAGGTACTATTTTCATTTGGATGTTTTCTTAAGCAAGGACACTGAATTATATATATAAGAGCTAATATGTGCTGAGCACTTAGTATGCCTTGGGCACAATGCTAAACTCTCTACATACATTGGTTCATTTAAATCCCACAATATCCTTGGAAATTATGGACTATTGTTATTTCCACTTTACAGATTCAGAAACTGATAGACAAAGTAACTTGTTGAGAGCTACACACTAGCAAGAATCAGAGTCAGAATTCTAACTCAGAACTGACTATAAAGCCCCTTTGTCATCCTGCTTCCAGAATGAAGCAAAGAAGAAGAAAGTACCAAGTCAAGAGAGTGCTCTTAAGTATCCTGCCAGGCTGTATTTTAAACTTTAATAGAGAGCACCTTGCTGAGCCTGGGGTCTCCTTAGGAGCAAAACAACCTCTGCATATGTGGTAAACAGAATCCAATTTTGTAGTGCAGCATATTGTATCACTAAGTAGGCTAGATGCATAAAATGTGATGATCATTTTATTACATAGAGATTTCTGTTGCTAAGACACAAGTTGTAAAGGGTTCTGACCTAACATTGCCTGAAATCAATGAGGATAAAAAGAACTAAAGGAAAGGAAAAGAGTTTGAATGAAGACAGCCCTGTATTGTTTGTCACTCAGCTTTTCAGTTTTTCTTTCTGTTTGAGTATTTAACACATTTCAGTGTTTAATTTTTTGTTCACAAATATTTCATTTTAGACAGAATACAATTTTCTTAAAGAGTATGTATTTTCTCTTTTGTATCCCTTGTACCAAGCACAATGCTTGATGCATATGGGTGTTAATAAAAAGGTCTTGGAACTGAATATTTTTTGCTAAAATAAATGCACTTATAAAATCTATAGGATTTTATCAGCCATCCTAGAAAGGAAACCAAATAGGGGTGTTGGTAGAATCTGATCGACCATAAAAGTTTAAGTCTCTGGAACTGTTTTACTGCTATGAACAACTTTTGGAAATGAATAGGGACATCAGTTCCGATTCTAGAGATCTCTCAGACAATTCTCCTGAAGAGACTGAATCGGAACCTGATTCATTCATATTTGAGTATGAGTCTCGGCTCTTGGGAGTGTAGTGAAGGATCTGGGGAGTGAAAGAGAATTATCTTATTAGAGGGTTTATTACACGCACCAGATTGACCTGAATTTGGGGCTGTACCGAAGATGGAAACAAAAAGCGGGAATATATTTTTTTCTAAAACTTTACATCTTGACAATACATAATGTTCAATGAGACCAAGTAATTAAAAACAGCAAAACCTAATTTGGATAACATGGCGGCATATGAGGCCACCTAACAGACACAGCAAAGAAAACAAGGGCGACTTGCACTTTTCTTTGTCTCACATTTGCTGATGGTTTCAAGGGCTGCTGCATCAAGTGAAACAGATGCAGTTATACAAAGGGGAAGTCAAGTTACTCCCCACACTCAATCTTCCCCTGTGCTTACCTCTAACTCCAAAAGCCTCCTCTTAAAATGGAAACTTAAATCTGATTTTCTCATTATGAAAGCTAAGGTACAGTATGGGAGAGAGGGGACACAAAAGTGCTCAGGCAGTACAGAATGTGTGCGGCCTGCAATCTCTCCATGCAGTCCCATGGACCTCATTTGAGAGAGACGAGGGCTACATATCATTTCTGAATGCATAATATCTCAGCAGAGAAAGTTTCAGTCAAAAACATCTTTACCAACATGGTAAGAGTCACATGCTATTCTTAAGTAGATGAATCTATGATTTAGAAAAGTGTTCAAATAAATTGATAGTTTTCCCATTAGAAGATTTTTCAACTATATCCAGATGGGGAAAAAAAAGATAAAGAAAATTAACTAGGATCATAGGACTCCCTCCATCTTGGGTGCTAATGTTCTACTGACAAGTTATAATGAGAGCTTCTCTGTCCCAGAGTGAGGAATAGGCTCATTAAACTTGAGGAACAGGAGAGTAAGCTTTCAACTCCCTTGTTTTTTAAACTTCACTGGTTTTTAGAAATACCAAATGAATTGCCTGACAAAACGATGTTATTGATTTCAAAGTGTGTCTGCATTCTTGTGCTTTCATTTGCATTTGAATCTGAGCTACTTAGAGTGTCAGTTGTTGGATAGAAGAATGGAAATGAGAGTTCTATGGTGGGCTTGGAAAGACTGATGTGTTGACTCTTCCACTTAGTCACTGTGGAAATAAGCCTCATACTAACCTTAGTTTCTTCTTGATCAAAACACATCAATTAACATGGTTTGATCATTGCTTTCTTCTGGATTAGAAGAAAGGAGGATCCCAAATTTTAAACCGTTAAATAAAATAGCTGTTCCACAATATAATCCTATTAGGATGCCAGGCAATAACTCTGGAAAGGGCTGATTTTTAAGAAGAGAAGCAGTTTAAGGGAGGACAATGTTTCACACATGTTGATTTGAAGTTGATATAGGGGGAACAACTCAGGGAAAATGTCCCTTGGGATGACAGGTTCTATATCATCTCCTGAGGGCCTAGAATGGAATCTCACGAAATGGCCATGGTTAGGGGTATCTAAGAGCAGGGAAAAGGCAACAAAGGAACTATAGAAGGTGATGTCATTGACACAGAAGGAGAATCAGTCTTCTTCTAAGTCCCAGATTTGTAAGAAAACACAGAATTTTAAGGAGAGTGCTTGAGAAGCTGGTGAAAAGCTCAAGGACGTAAGGACTGCTGTAACTGGAGTTTAGGAGGTCATGGTAACTCAAATTGTACAAGTAGAGGTGCGTGCTCAGTAATTATGCTGCAAGGGGCTATGGAGTGGGAGGGAATAAACAGGCAACATAGGCTAAAAGGGGTTGAGAGAGAGTGAGAAAAATAAACTTATGACTACCTTGGGAAGTGGGATCAAAGAAAAATGTGATTGCTTGTCTTCTTCAAGATAGTGGACAAAGGACGTCACTGGAGAAGCACGATTTTGCAAGTGGTGAAACACAAGGGCTATAGGAGCACCAGAGGGATAGGGAACCTCTGAGAGCAGAATCGCATCTTCCTCTGAGATGACTGGGAAGCAAAGAGAGGCCAGGGATGTTGAGAGACAAGAGGTAAAAGAAGAAGAGGTCATATCATCATACAGGAGGAGATGAAGGGTGGAATTACAAGTGTGAGGCAGCAGGAGTGTTTTAAATGGTTACTGGCAGGAGTGTCCTAGGAGATCCAATTCAATAAAGTAAAAGATTGTTGAGCAGCAATGGCAATAAAGTAATGAGTCTGCTCAGGTTGAGCAGTATTTTTAGGTCAAGAATAGAATCAAGCTCAAGATCAGGGACCAATGTTCTAGTGAGGCAGGTTAGTGGACGTAATCCAGCAAAAGGAGATGCATGAAATAATCTCAAAGTGCCTTTCTCTTTAGGATCCACAAGATGCTGCTGCTGCTTTGTAGCTGCAGGATTCTGGTCTCAGGAAAACCCTCCATTCACTTTTTTTGCATCAATGTAGAAACTGAAGACCACCAGATGAAGTTCGTTCTGAAAAAAATATAGAGTTTTAACTAAAGAGAGAGAAGAAATGTGAAGAGGCAATTCATGCAACAGAAAAGAAAAAGGAATTTGGGTGACGTGATATCATTAATGAAATCACATTGAAGATTTTTTCCATGAAACCCTGTTAATGAAAGACCAATCTAAACTTTTCTATAGGAGATAGCATGGGCTATGAACACATGTTCTCAGCTTCCCCTATTAGCCAATGATTAATATCCCATGGCTAAAAACAGTGGCAGGCCTTAGGATTACTCTAAAAAAAAAAAAAAAAAAAAAAAAAAAAACAGGGAAACCCCGTTGTTTTTTTAAAGGTTTTTTTGAAAAAAATTTAAATTTACATTAAAATGTGAGTTAATTTTTATTATGTGAAAAATGGGA